>CAXKVI010000003.1:77537156-77633717 GCA_964058755.1 Campiglossa producta | reverse complement strand
CTTAGCTCTTTTTTGCCGCTAAAAATCATCTGTGGAACCGAAAACAGAAAGATTGTTTGGCAAAACCCATCTCCGTCATCTCATAGATTTTGTAGACCAATAAGATTTAAGTTTGTCAAGGAAAGTGTAGACGTCACAAGAGAAGAAATACATTTGTTTGAAAGCTCTATTAAGGGTTCCATTAGCGCAGACTTAACTTAAAAAGACTTGAAAATATCACATCTAGCAAATGGGAAGCACATGTATCTGATTACCGAAAAATTAAGTTAAGTTAAATTAAGTTTCCAAGTTCAGTGAGAGCCGTTAGAGTACTATTGTACCAATCCATTTTGTTTAACGTTTTGGATAAAATTCTCCAACTATTCCATAGGGAAAATAAATTGTTGGATGTTTTTAATTAATATGGCAGCCGAAAAACAAACTGTCAAATAATTTAAAATCACATTAGGCCAACCAAAAAAATTTAATTTTTTTTACCCAATATATTTTATACTTTATTTTGGGTTTTTAATATATATTGATTGAGAATAAGCTTAGAATATCAAAACTTTATACACGGGAAATATTTTTCTGGAACTTTTGTATGATTTATGTTTAAAAAGTCTATTCGAGAGGGTAAAATGTTATAACTATCTGAAACGGGCTAATGAGCTCTCTCGTTATTTTTTTAAGGAAACCAAGTTAAGTTAAGTTAAGTCCAAGTCTGCGCTAACGGAAGCATAAGAACTTAGTTGCTTCTGAAATAGAGCTGCAACGAAGTAAATTCATTTTCCCGCATATTTTTAAGATGACCATGATTATAATGCGGCAACCGATACGAAATCCACTAGCCAATGTTATTTGTGTAAATCAACATCGAAAGATTTCAATAACTTGGACAAAAAGCATGAAGTTAGCCCAGATTTCCTTGATTTTGGACTGTATTTTGCATGCGAGAATAAGATTATTCGAAAGCATTTTACATTTGGCTTACAAATTGCCTGTGAAAAAGTATAGAACCAAGAGAACAGCTGAGGAAGAAGCAATGGAAAAGCAACAAAAGAAAATATTCAAAAAAGATTTCGGGAGGAGTCATGTTAACTAATAGATATGCCCAAAGCAAATTGTGGTTGGGCAATGATGGCAAAACAAGCCGGCGATTTTTCGAGAACCCACAGATAGCTGCAGAAATCACAGGTGTTGACTATAATTTAATTTATAGGCTAAAGATAATATTGGAAGCCATATCTAATGGGTATGAAATTGACTCTGCAAAATATGCCGAATATGCGTTGGACACCGCCAAATTATATGTTAAGATTTACGCGTGGCATCCTATGACACCCACAATGCACAAAATAATAGTCCATGGCGCTGATATAATTGAAAATGCGCTATTAACAATAGGGCAACTGTCGGAAGAGGCGCGCAACAAACACTTCCGGATGTACCGAGAAGGTTATTCACTCAAGTTTTTCCGTGAAGAATGCAATCGCGACATATATCACAGATTATTGTTGAGCTCCGACCCGTTTTTGAGCAGTATTTCAGCTAATCCGCGCAGAAAGAAAAAGGTATCAAAATCGTTTTCACCAGACACAATTAAGCTGCTCTTACCTTATAATACCATGGCTGAAGATGTGACAGATCACTTGTTTGATGGCTCGGAAAGCGCAACTAAAAAATCCAAAAATGTCTGCGATATATACAAACATAGAGAGGTTGTGCCTTTTTTTGTACTTTTAAAAAATATATTTTTTCCAAACAGCCTTTAGCACTTACTAATAAAGGTAGATTTTATGCAAAAACAAAAAATATATATGCTTTGTATAAGATAGCATTAAATAACGTTGCCAAAGTTAAAAAACAACATAAAAAGTGAACTTATTTTGTGTTGGTTGGGTAAATATCAAGTTTCAAAAATTTTTTTAACTGGTATTTTTACTTTTAGAAAGGTTAAAAACAAAATCGTGGCTTTCATAAAAGGTTTGTTTACTGACCAAAAAAAGTTCAGAGCAGGTTAGAGCAGAGCAGCTGTCAAAATAGAAATAGAGCAACTCAGAGCAGAAATGCCATGAAACACTTGAATCTCGATAGTTTCTTTTTATTTGGTTTTTTTGTTTAAATCTTCAAAATTAATGCAAATTCACGTATACAAAAACATTGATTTTCTTGCAAGCTAATTTTTTGGGAAAGTAGGTAATACATTACTTTTTTCCATGCATGAAAAGATGTATGAATTTTGTTATAAGAAAAGATCACACCAAAAGCAAGGAAGGGAGTAATGTGTCGCTCAATTTTTGATTTGTAGTTTTAAAAAAAAATTGTTTTTCGTGCATGAAAAGATGTACGAATTTTGTTATAAGAAAAGATCATACCATTTGTTTTGGTTTTTTTGTATGTTATTTTTTTGTGTGCACTCATATACCTATACTCAGTGAGTTTTGAAATGTTCACTTTTTCACCATTTGAAATATATGGGAAAAAAGTGTACATTTCAAAACTCACAGTTAGGGAATTCAGGGGCTGGTCGACATGACGAGCTCGCCATTCAAACATTCAAAAATAGGGCCTTCTCTCTTCTACCGCTGTAGAGCCTCATGTCGCGTTAATGGCCTTGTTATTCCACAAGGAAAGTAATTACAGATATGTATTCATAAAATGTATATTGGAACGATTTTCCGTCATCCCTTGTCAAATTTGGTTTTGTAACAAGGGATGACGGAAAATCGTTCCAATATACATCTAGTATCCACCCTGTCGGAAAAACACAAAATCAAATCAACTTATTCATAAAATGTTATGTACAATTTAATGTGTCCCTTGCAATGCATCTTTTCATTCTAGAAAGGTAATGCAAGATATAATGTATCCCTTGTAGTGCATATTTTCATTCCTGAAAGGTAATACATCTTTTCATTTATAAAAAGTAATATAAAAAGTAATGTAAACATGTCGCTTCAGTTTGTAGGCGAGCGACACATTACTTTTCCTATGACATCGCTGTAGAAAAATTCATGCACGTTTTCATGTATAGTCTATAGGAGCTATACATTACTTTATGCATTGCTGTACATTACCTTTTCCCACTGGGTAGTTTTGTTTTGAGCGTACTCATGAAACAAGAGATAGAGCAACCTAGAGCAAGAAAAGTGTTCGTTAAACACAATTTTGTGAAATATCTCCATCTGGCGTAAGCTAGAGCACCCCAATAAACAAACCCATTGACACCAAACAAGTTTTTACAATTCTTGCTATTCCACAAGAAAAATTACCTTCATATGATTTCTATGTAGAATTGTCTGCTAATTCCAAATATATAACAATTCGGTTTAGAAGTAGAACAGTTTTGGAGATAATTTGAAATTTCAGTTTTGAGACAAGAAAATAAAGTATGATGACTAGTTTGTCAATATATCCGACATTGGCGGCTCCATTTCAAAAAATTAGATAAAATTATTTTATACTATTACCGATCCTGGAACAAACCACCCCCTGGAGGGAAAACCTAGGGTTAACCGAAAATTCTGACTTCAGATTCGGATTCAGCACACCCAAAAGCTTTAGCATCCGATGAAACACCCTCTGGTATTTTTCGGCTGTTTTACAGTATAATCTGTGTGAATTTGGTTCTCATATTTTCGGACAATTGTCCCACTAGCGGCCGGGCTTGATCTAGAGGGTCAAATTTGACAAAGCTGGATATTTAGAATATACATATATCTAACAAAACATAAAGTTTTGGTGAAAAGAGCATAATAAAAGTTATATTCCGATTCAGTGCTCGAGTCCGTGGTTTTGCAGTAAAATTTCGTGACACTACTTAGACGCGGTTAAGCATTTTACATTATAGTACCTGCGCTGACTTAACTTACCCAAAGCGATCCCAAAATAATCCTAAAATAATACCATAAAGTTCTTTATTTGTTCCCAAAACGATCCGAACTTGAACCCAAAATGACCCAAAAGAAAGTGTGTAGTCTTAGAATCAATCATACTACCTATATGCCAAATTTCATCCCAATCGGTCAAGTGGTTCTCGAGATAGTAGCGGACCTACAAATATACAAATATACTCCGGTAAGGTGGCAACCCTTGGTGACAACCCTACTTGAAGATATTTTAGTTGGTATGTCAGCGAAAATACCTTTCATTTGATACCCATATTGGCATACCTAGCTCCATAAAAAAATTTAAATAGGTGGCAACTCTGTAAACCATCCCAAGTGGCAACCCCAAAGTGTATAGTCTTAGAATCAATCATACTATCTACATATGTGCCAAATTTCATCCCATTGTAATGCTATTGAAACACAGAGGATCAGTGTTCGATCAGAATTAATTTTCTTTATTAAATTTACTTTCTTTTTAAACGGGCTACTCACCTGCCAAGAAATGCCTCAAGAAAAAAACGAGCATATATTTCTTGTGCCTGGTCAAGAAATTTTGACGTTTACCAAATTTTCCATTTTTTTGTAAATTACTCTTATAAAAATGTACAAAATATGTTTAGCGAAATATGTACTCATCTTTGCCGTGGATCTGCACGTTTACCTCAAGAAATATATACGAGCATATTTATTTCTTGAGGTAAACCGGCATTGCCAACCATCGAAAATTGTAGTATTTTTTCTTATGAGCTGAGTATTGGCTCAAGAAAATCTGACGTGTGAAAACAGTTCTTGACCATTTCTTGAGCGTTTTTTTATATGGAGTTTGACATTTCTTGGCAGGTGAGTAGCCCGCTTTATACAGAAATTCTTAAGCTATTCTTAACCAATACTTACAAACTATATGTATACCTATACTATTTTGGGCTATTTGCCCAACACTTACATGCTACGGTTGTACATATGTTTAGCTGACTTGGCATATGTGTGACAAATATTTAGACAGGCGCTCTGTCGACCTGCCGCTGACGCTCAGTCATTTGATCGTCGCGTGCGCTCGACAGTCAGTGTGCCTGGCTTGCTGTTATTGTAAACCGACCTATTTCTTTCAACATTTGGTATGTTGGTTTCCCGCTGGGCGTAATACCCTTAATGTAGGTCGTGAGTGCATTGTCTTCTTGTGTGGCCGATACTCACATATGTTTGGCAAATGTGCATTAGCGTGGTGCCTTTACTGTAATACTACACCACCCGCTTTAAAAAAGGATGGATTTATATAATTGCGGGCAATTCTATAAATCCATTCTTAATGACCTACTTATGGTTTGTTTGTGTTACAAAATTTTTAAATTGCTTTTCGGCTCATATTGCTATTATCGCATAAACCCTTTTTTTTTCTTTTTTTTTTTTGTATTCTTCATGTGTTTCATTTCCAACATGATATGCCGTATTTCGGCTTGTGCCAAACTGAGTGATTTGGATTGCTTGTTGTTTTTATTTTTGTTTGTTTGTTTAAATTGCTTTTCGGCTCATATTGCTAGTGGCGTTATGCTGCCTTAATTCTATTCTTATGGATTATTATTTCTTTTTCGTTTTTTTTGCTATTCCCTATTCTATGTGGAATTAAAGTGTAATTATTATTCTTATCAATACTTTTTACTTTGTAGTGTCCGCTATATCTATTTTCTAACTTATGGGAGGCCTCGTTTCTAACTAATACTAAATCTCCTATATTAATTTCCTTACTATAACTACTTTTGTCATAATTGGTTTTTTGTTTTTCTTTAGCCTCTTGGATTAGTTTCCTAGCTCTTTGCTGGGCTATTTGTAGTCTGTATTTTACTTCTTTATCGTAAGCTTCGTGGTTGTACAAAGGAGTTATTTCATTTTCTTTTAAAAAGTTATAGTTAGGTGGTGTTTTTGCAAATATAAGCTCAAATGGACAATATTTGTGTGTTGTAGATGGTGTCGTATTGTAGCAATACGCGAAATACCTGAGGTATTCATCCCAATCGTCCTTGTCACTGGATATGTATGTACGTATGTACTCGTTGAAAGTCCGGTGACTGCGTTCTACAGTACCCAAAGTTTGATGATGGTAAGGTGTTGAAGTTTTGTGCTCGATTTTCAACAATTTGCAAAGTTCTTGGAATAGGCTATTCTTGTATTCTGTGCCCATGTCTGTTACTATTGTTTTCATTTGTCCATAAATTAGGATGAAATGCTCGAACACGGCTTTAGCTACTGTGATTGCGTGTTTGCTTGGGACCGGGATAGCTACTAGATACTTGGTTAGGTCGCAAATGATTGTAACTGCATACTCGTTGCCATTTATTGACTTTGGCAAAGGTCCAATTGTATCGATTTGTACAATATCAAACGCCTTCGGAGGTGTCTCCGTTATTGTCATTGGCTCTTTTATATGTTTATTTGTTTTGTTTTTCTTGCAGTGGATGCAGTTTTTTATATACTTTCTTATGTCATTCTTCATGTTCAGCCAGCTATATTTCTGCTTGATCTTATCTGTCATGCGATTTATTCCTGGGTGGCCACCACTAATAGGATCGTCCTGATATTTATGCAGAATTTCCTTAATTTTCCCAGGATTTGTCACGTATATAACCTCTGGGGTTAGTGCTATTGTTAACTTTTTGAGAACTTTATTACCCTTTTCAATAAATTTTCCTACTGCAGTATAATTCTTTTTAAACAATTTGTCCCCCAAGGACAACTGTACTTGTACAAGTCCTAAATTGCCGGCTTCTCTTTCAAGCCTGGTAAAGAATTGTTCTAAATCAATCTTATCCTCAACAATTAGGTTGCTTGAATCTAAAGTGCTACAAATTTTCTTTCCTTTTTTGAAATTTAATTTCGGAGGAGTGAAAACGAGCTCGACATGTCTTTTTACTTCAAATTTATTTAGCGCTTCATAAATTTTGGGGTTCTCTGTGTGACATTCTTTTTTCTCAATATTTTTGTTATTCTTTTTAGCTGCTGATCTGGTAGTTATCTTTAATATTTTGCTTGCTTCCACTGACAAGTCTTTCAAATTTGTTATAGTTATGCGGGATAATGCGTCCGCTATATGATTTTCTTTACCAGCTATGTACTCCACTTCAAAATCGTACTCTTCTAAATCTAGTCTTACTCGTGTCAGCTTTGAGGAAGGACTTTTCATTGAAAATAGGTATGTTAATGGGCGATGGTCGGTTTTAACTAGGAATTTTCTGCCATATACGTATGGTCTGAAGAAGGTTATTGCCCAATGGATTGCGGCTAATTCTTTTTCTATTGTAGCTTTGTGGGTTTCGCCTTTTGTAAAGGACCTTGAAGCGTAAGCAATTGGTAACTGTTTGCCATCATGTTCTTGGCTAAGGACTGCACCACAAGCGTATCCACTAGCGTCTGTTATGCAGAATTCTTTTTCGAAATCTGGGTATTGCAAAAGTTTTGGACTAATTAATGCTTCCTTTAAGTAGACAAAAGCTTTTTGACATTCTTCTGTCCATTCGAAGGTAACACTCTTTCTGCAAAGCCTAGTTAATTTTCTTGAATGTTCTGCAAAATTCGGTACAAATCTTCTGTAATAATTGCAGAAAGCTACGAATGTTTTAACTTCATCGGCTGTTTTTGGTGTTGGATACTTTTGAACGGTTTCAAATTTGCTTGGATCGGGTAATATTCCCTTGTTTGTACATTTATGCCCTAAATAAGTTACTTCTTGATTGAAAAATAGGCATTTATCTGGATGTAATTTTAGGTTGTATTTTCGGCAAGTGGAGAATACGTCTCTTAGATTTTTTAACATGTGATTTTCGGAACAACCTAATACAACTAAATCATCCATGTAGAGAAATGCTTGGGATGGTTTAAGACCTGCGAATGCTAGAGTAATCATTCTTTGGAATGAATTTGGTGCTACTTTTAATCCATAGGGTAGTCTTTTGAACCTATATGTGCCATTTTCGGCTGTAAATGAGGTTATATCCCTCGAATCTGGATGTAGTTCAATTTGATGAAAACCTGACATAAGGTCTAGGCATGAAAAATATTTTGCTCTTCCAAGTTGGTCTAAAATATCATCAATTCTTGGAAGTGGGAATTTGCCCGCTGCTAGTTTTTTTATTTACTTGTCTGTAGTCAACTACTAGTCTCCATCTTTTTTCTGTTTTTCCTGGAAGTGATTTTTTAGGGACTAGTAGGATTGGGCTATTATACTCCGATATGGAGGGTTCTATTATATCATCTTCTATTAGCTTGTTTACTTGTTTGCTGATCTCTCCCTTCTGGGTTTGAGGTAATCTGTAATTTTTTATGTAAACTGGGGTGTCATCCTTCATATACAATTTCTGTTTATAAAAATTATTAGAGGTGATGGGTTCGGTTTCTAGTGCGAATATGTCTATAAATTCTGTGCAAAGTGTTGTTAATTGAGAGTTGACAAATTTTGGAAAATTTTTTGTTAATCTTTTTAATTTTTCTGTATCGCTGCAATTTTTACTGTGTGTTTCTGTTTTAACTAGTGTGTAATCATCTAAATTTTCGGTATTGATTTTGTAATTTTGAATAGTTGTGTGTTTATGTATAGTGTTAATGATTCTAACGAAAGTTTGATCCTTGTTTGTGATTGTATTTGCTATAAAGATGCCTTCAGATAATTCTTGGTGTGGGATGAAAATATTTTTATTATCGGTATTTACTTTAATTTGTCTAATGACTTCAGATCTAGCAGGGATCGTAATTGTATTAACAGACAGACAATTTGTTAGGTGCATTGTTATTGTTTGTGGAAAATCATATGGTCTTAGGATCAGTTTATCCTCTGTTTTTCCATAGTCTAAGATGCAATTGTACTTTTTTATGAAATCTAGCCCTATTATTCCATCGCATGGAATTGGGAAATCGTCGTCTACGACATGAAATTTATGGTAAATGAGAAGGTCATCGCCTTTTAAGTCTGCTTTAATCGTTCCTAAAGTGCTGGTTATTCCCTGACCAATGCCTTTTAAATCTGTAATTTGTTCCGTATTTATTTTGTGACTTTGATTAATTTGATTCTTTTTTATAATGGAGATGTCTGCTCCTGTATCGATTAAAAAGTTTGAAATTGAATTATTTAGAGATGTGCTTGTTGCTATATAGCTGTTCAGGTGTAAGTTAAGTACGCATATTTTTCTTTCGCTTATTCTTGAAGTGGAGCTTCCTGGGTTTCCGTCTGCGTGCAGCTGCGCACGTTACGGGTCTGGTTGTAAGGCCTATTGCCGTTTTGGGTTTGTGAACTTTTTCGATTATTATTATAATTATTATTATTGGTACTACTTGGTCTTGAGTTGTTGTTGTACCTCGGCTGCGGTCTGTATCTCCTGTTTTGGTAATTGCCGTAGTTGTTACTTCTGTAACCTCCTCGGAAATTACTCCGGTACTGACTTTGTTGTCGTACATTTAAAATTGTATTAGAGCTGCCTGTAATTTCGGTACAGCTATTTGTGAATTTGGAGATTGTGTCGTTCATTGTTGAGAACGTTCCCGCTTGCATTATCATTTTAACTTGGGTGTTGGAGCAGTTTTTGCACATGGCTTTGACTGCTGTCTGTGTTGCATATCTCGTTGCTAGGTCTGGATTTAATCCATCCGAGATATACGCTCCTTCAAGTGACCTTGTTATTTTCTCTACTTCCGCTGTGTACTGATTTGCGGGTTTGCTACGCTGCTGGATGTTCAGGAGTTTAGCGGTTAAAACTTCTACTGATTCACCCTTGATTGCGGTTCTTAATTTAATTTTTATTTGTTCAATTGTGCTTTCGCTGCTTATGAAATTTCTTGCTGTGCCTTTTAGCTTGGTCTTAATCATGGTTATGGCTAAAGGCTCATGGTCATCCTTGATTTGCTCAAGTATATCTAGTGCGTCCAGAAAGCTATGCAAGTTTTCTGGCTTACCGTCAAACTCTGGTAACACAGACGAAGCAGTTTTGATAAATTCGACTACTGTTTGCACTATTGTGACGTGTACGATTGGAATTTCTATTTGTTGTAAATTTGGTTTGGCTTCTTCTACTGTCTGGGTTTGAGCTTGAGATTTGGATGGAGTCGGGCTTGGAGCACGTTCTGCTAGCAATAAATTGAAATCTGCTTGAATTGTTTCCTCTACCGTTGTTGGTACATTAAGTTCTATTCTGTATCTAGCTAAAGAGGATACGAGCTTATCTCGTATGGAGGAGAAAAATTGATAAGCTTCTCTTTGGTGCGGTTCAGTAAGTATATCATTTACTGATTTTATAAATTGTCCTGTACTATTAAAAGATTCTAAAATTATTTTCAGGTGCTTTGCTACTGTTTCTGTTGTTATCGTGGTACTTTTATTTATACATTTATACGATTTGCTAGCTTTTGACTTTTCTTCTTGTAATGTGTCATAGATTTCTTTCAATTCAATCATTTCTTTGTTGAGTCATACGCGTTGTTGCACATTATTCAATCGCCTCAATTTATTTTTAATATATTTTTTGATTGAAATTGCAATCGCGACGATTAAACCTATAATTACGCATGCAACGGCAGGCAACCATTTATCAGGGAGTTCCTCTTTAGTTTCAATAATCGGATGTGGCTCGTACCTGACTAATCTATTCTCGGAATTTTGCTCTGTAGAACTTTCTTTACCTACTTCGTATCCTGCTATTGCTATTAAAATTCCGTTTAGCGCAATTTTCCACCACTGCATTTTTACCCAGTAAAAATTTTAGAATTTAATAATATTTTGCTTTATTTTACCATTCCAATTTACTCAGTTTGTTTGTTTTGTTTTTTTTTTTTAAGAAGAAACAAAATTTTATTTACTGTTATTTCTTAACATTTTGATTTTATCTTTTAATTTCTTCCTTTCGTTAATGTCTACGCTCAAATTAAGTAACCTAAAAGCTTCAGCGATTTCTTTTCGCTTCCTAACTTGTCTACCACCTCGTTTCCTGTTATTTTTCCGAGATGGCAATTAGCTCTTTAATAGTATCGTGACACTTATTGAAAATTCTATCAAATTCTTCTTTAGTTTTTATTTCTTGCATACTAAATTAATTGTAACGTAGATCTTTAATTTAATAAAAATTTTCTTTTTTTTTTAATTGTGTCTTATTAAACAATGCTTTTTGTTTTAAGCAACATGTGTTTTTTTCATTTTTTTTTTTTTAAATTCCTAAGCAAATCAAATTGCTCTTGGCTTAGCGGCCATAAGGCGTGCCTACCAAATATCTAGATTATTTAGTATACTTAGAAATAATTTTTAATTTAACTGCTGCCGGTCTTGCTGCCAGTCTTCTAATCCAATGATTGCCCAACGTAATAAATTAAATGATATCTTATTGCTGCCAGTCTTGTGGTTTGCTATCATCCAATTATTCCACTCTTTTATGCATTGCCGCCAGTCGGGTTGCCTCTCTAATGGCTTGTCGCCAGTCGGATTGCTTTTACTATTCCACCCTGTTATGCATTATTTGCGAAACTCCTTATTGATGGGCTTGCCACTAAATAAATCCAATTGTTTACCACCTGTCGTAGTGTCTAACTTTGTTGTCTTTTAGGGCCACCCCTATTGTGTATTTGTTAACTTTAAACGCTGAGTATCCAGGATTGGCGTTCGATGAAAAGGCTCGCCTTCTGAGTAACAGTTTTTCGTGTAGTCTGCTTGATCAGTAACCCATCCTGGCTGGTATTCCACCCGTTTTTGCGCTGGATCCTTCTAATCCAATTTTTACTCGGTATGAGTATTATGTTATTATTAGTCTTTGACTTTACTTTATTTAAAAAAAAATTAATGCTTGTTAAGTATTTTGCTTTGGTGAAGCAAATTTATACTTGTTCAAGCACTGGCATGAATCGCCATGTAATGCTATTGAAACACAGAGGATCAGTGTTCGATCAGAATTCATTTTCTTTATTAAATTTACTTTCTTTTTATACAGAAATTCTTAAGCTATTCTTAACCAATACTTACAAACTATATGTATACCTATGCTATCTATTTTGGGCTATTTGCCCAACACTTACATGCTACGGTTGTACATATGTTTAGCTGACTTGGCATATGTGTGACAAATATTTAGACAGGCGCTCTGTCGACCTGCCGCTGACGCTCAGTCATTTGATCGTCGCGTGCGCTCGACAGTTATTGTAATTGGCTTGCTGTTATTGTAAACCGATCTATTTCTTTCAACATTTGGTATGTTGGTTTCCCGCTGGGCGTAATACCCTTAATGTAGGTCGTGAGTGCATTGTCTTCTTGTGTGGCCGATACTCACATATGTTTGGCAAATGTGCATTAGCGTGGTGCCTTTACTGTAATACTACACCATTCGGTCAAGCGATTCTCGAGATAGTACCTTACCTACAAATATACTCCGGTAAGGTGGCAACCCTAGGTGACAACCCTACTTGAAAATATTTTAGTTGGTATGTCAGCGAAAATACCTTTCATTTGATACCCATATTGGCATACCTATCTCCGTAAATAAAAAAAAAATTAAGTAGGTGGCAACCCTGTAAACCACCCCAAGTGGCAACCCCAAAGTGTAGAGTCTTAGAATCAATCATGCTATCTATGTGCCAAATTTCATCCCAATTGGTCAAGCGGTTCTCGAGATAGTACCGGACCTACAAATATACAAATATACTCCGGTAAGGTGGCAACCCTAGGTAACAACCCTACTTGAAAATATTTTATTGGGTATGTCAGCGACCGCCGTGGTGTAGCGGTTAAGTGTTCGGCCTTCTATACCAAGTCGTGGCGGTTCGATGCCCGATAAAAGAAACATCAAAATTATTTAGAAAAAGAGTTTTTCTAAACGGGGTCGCCCCGCGGCAGTAGTTTGGCAAACTCTCCGGGTGTATTTCTGCCATGAGAAACTTCTCAGCAAAAAATTCATTTGCTTTGCAAGTGCCGTTCGGAGTCGGCAAAAAACTGTAGGTCCCGCCAACTTGTAGGAAAAACTCAAAAGCAACACACCACAAGTTGGAAAGAGAAGCTCGGCTAAAAATCTCGTTAGAGGTTATGATAACCTGTTGGTATTTCGCCGCCATTAGTTTAGTTTAATGTCAGCGAAAATACCTTTTATTTGATACCCATATTGGCATATCTAGCTCCATAAAAAAAAAATTAAATAGGTGGCAACCCTGCATACCACCCCAAGTGGCAACCCCAAAGTGTATAGTCTTAGAATCAATCATACTATCTATGTGGCAAATTTCATCCCATTCGGTAAAGCGGTTCTCGAGATAAAACCTGACCCACAAATATACAAATATACAAATATACATATACAAGTATACAAATATACAAATACACAAGTTTAGCTCGTTTAAAGTTATTAGATTGCACAAAAACCAAATTTGTTTTTACTAATCAGTTAGCCGGGACCAAAGTGTCGTTTACGCGTTTTTGCATTCGTACGTTGCGTAGTTTTGCATAACCACCGACGATACGCACCTACCTATGCATAATCCTATTTTTATTATTTTTTTTTTCTTTCAGTACATTGATTGCTGGGATCCTACCTTTCGGAGCGGTGTTTATCGAACTGTTTTTCGTATTCTCAGCCATATGGCAAAATCAGTTTTATTACTTGTTCGGTTTTTTATTTCTCGTGTTTTGCATCTTAGTTGTCAGTTGCGGTCAAATATCAATTGTCATGACATATTTTCAACTATGTGGAGAGGTATGTATTTAATTCAAATATTTTTTTATATTTTTATACATCGTCGCCCGGTACGACATATCACAAGAATGACAATCGTATTGAATATTTGAATTTTACACAGAGCCAAAAGTGCCTAATAAAATTAAAAAATTTTCTTCATAAAGAGTTTTTGGGCAAAGAGGTAGTCGAAACGGTGTAAAAGAAAAAAAAACTATACGGAAATCTTTTTGGTTTTATGAGGAAGTTCCATTTGATAACATTAAGTGCATTTCTTCTGATTTTTTCGCGATTTCTTTTTGTTTTGCGTTATTTGGAAGAACAACTTGTAACTTGTAACTTTCCGTAGAAATGTGGAAAAAAAGTAAAAGAGAGAAAACTTCTTAATTTTCTAAGATTTCCCTTTGAAAACATTAATAAGATTTTCTTTACAAATATATGAAGCACATCTTCTGAAGAACTATTCTGATATCTCAGTAATTAAACGCTGATGAATTTCTGGCTAGCGTTTTTCAATTTTTTGTTTTTTCAACAATTGGTTCAAGAACAATATTTTTTCACTCTAGAATATCTGTATGTCTCCAAATATAAAAAAACCAAAATTAAATAATGGTTCCTTGACCCCAGAAAAATTGTAAAATTTAAAAAACATTTTTTTTTTTTACAACTACCGATCTCCCTACACCCTCTGGAGAGATAACCTAAGGTGACCCGAAAAATCTGGCTTCAGATTAGCATTCAGCACACCCAATAGCTTCAAAACCCGTTGAGAAACCTGGTGGAATTTTCAAAAGCTTCAATTTTTTTTGTACGGTGTAATTTATCAATAAACTTCAGTTGCACGGATTATACGAATATGATTGACATTAATGATAATTCAGTCAAGGAACAGAAAGACACGTCCAAGCGAGCTTTAGCACAGAATAGAGGTGAAGTTATGGCACCCAGCAAACATAGCTCAACTTTTTCTCAAACCATTTGAAAAACTGTATAGTTCTAAAGTGGATATCTAACATAATTCTCCAATTTTTCTCCTATCTTAGAGATATTTTGATAATTTAATAGTGCTCAAGTTGACAATATTTAGTGGCAACATTGGCGAGTGACATATCCAAAGTTTTTGCGCTCTTCAGTATTTTTAGTTTTTTCAACATATACTGTGTTTACTGATTTTTAAAAACATCACCTACGCGTGAAATTATTGCAAACGAGCCTGTTTGTGGTGAATGTACCATAGAAAATTAAATAACTAAGAAGTAAACATTTTTTGATCAAAGTAAGTCACAAAGGTGCTCCCGCAATTGTTTTTGTTTTGACTTTCTTCATTCACTACCAACAACAAGTGTGTTCTACGGAAGTGCAAGCTGTGCTTAGCGCCACCTATGGACAAATAGCGCAATCATCAAGTACACCTGTTACTAGAGCTGCCATCGGCGTTTGTTCAAGTCATTTTTGGTACTTAAATTCCTTCATTACTACTGATATAAATGGCTCCAGGTGACAGAAAGCGTCGCGCAGACAATGCTGAAATTGACGCTAATGTAGCAAAATCGCCGCGAATCAGTCATTCATGCATTAACCAAGGTTTGGACGAGCGCTTCGCTAAATGGAATGAGGTAGTTACGAAACTAATTCAAGATTCCGAAAGCCGAATCTCGGAGCTTTTCTGTCGCAAGTTCGACCAAAAACTCGAGGGTATCCAGAACGACCTGCTTTCTATGACCGAAAGAGTAAACCGTTTGGAGGCAGCGTGTGAGCGTATGTCTTGCCTTGAAGCAGAGCTAAACAATTTGAAGCTAAGTGTGGCAAAGCAGGAAAGCCAAATTGCGGCATGTGATTTGCGATTGCACGGTATTCCGTTTGCTGATGGGGAAAATGTACAAAGTATTTTCAATCGCCTGTGCTTCTCTTTGGAAATTCAACCACCCCCTTTGAAAGGAATCTTCCGTGCACGCAAACTCCATAATACTCCAACTGATCCGGCAATTATCATCAAGTTACAATCTAGTTATGAAAGGAACAAGCTACTAAGCGCTGTATCTAATCTTAGACGCTCTACCAAAGGTGAGCTGAAGCTTGCTCACGTGGGAATGAACTCTGAAGTCCCTATATATTTAAACGAGTCGCTGTCAAAACATAATCATGAAATGCTAAAGTCCGCTCTTCAACTAAAAAAGCGTAAGATCGTCGCATCTGTTTTCACAAAACGAGGCTTAGTTTATGTTAAACGAAAACTAGATAATAATCTTGAAGTAATATATATCAAGGACGGCTTAAAAGACCTCGAACAGACTGGCCCTGGTTTGAATAATTCTTTTCGGGATGCTAGCCTACAACCTACTGATATGTCAGCTCAGGACGCAGCTCGATAATGCTTTATTTTATTATTATTATTTTTATTTTATTCACATATACATATTTGCTTAGTTTTCTGCTAAATTTCTCAAAACTTATGTACAGTGCTCATATTTCTTCACCTTTAAACTTTTATCATGTTGACTTTAGACCATAAGCTACAGAGTTCCAAAAACAGCTTGTATACCATATTTAGTTGGCTGTGTCTATAGGCCTAAACGTAATATAAATATTGATGACTTTACGGAAAACCTTCCATCTATCCTCCAAAGCCTCAACAACATCGTTATCGCAGGGGATTTCAATTGTAAATTGCTCGTTGATACAAGTCTAAAATTTAGCATGGAATCTGTTGGGCTATACCCTACTAACACTTGCATGCCGACTCATTTCACCAATACAAATAGTAGTCTTCTGGACTTATTTTTTGTAAATGATCTTAGTAAATCTCTTTACTTTAATCAAGTCTCTGCTGCCACGTTCTCTAAGCACGACTTAATCTATTTGATTTATGATTTCAAAACCACTGAAGTGCCAGTAACTCTTTCTTATCGTGATTTCAAAAATATCGATTATTGTGCACTTCGAGCAGGTGTTGAGGCCGTAGAGTGGAGCTTGATTCGGTATCTGACTTCGACTGATGACCAAACAAAGTTTCTCCAGGACAACATTAACTGCCTTTTCGACAATTATGTCCCTACCCGAAGCAAGCTGGTTAAAAGCGTCAGACCCTGGTTTGACGCTTCCATAAAACGCCTAATTAGTACCCGTAATCTTGCCTACTTGCGGTGGAAGAGGTACCGAACTCCCGAACTTCTAATCGTATATAAATCTGCTCGTCTCGCGGTAAATAAGGCCGTGAGAACGGCTAAAACTTCATTTTATAGATCTAAGTTCAGTTCTGCTATAACCTCTAAACAAAAATGGAATACAATAAAGGAAATCGGTATAATAGAGTCTAAAGGAAACACAACTAATCCATTGAATCTTGATGAGTTGAACGAGAACTTTGCCAAATCACCAGTTACCTCATCTAATATTAATTTGGCCAAATATAGTAATCATGCAAGGGTCAGTTACAGTCCTTTGAATTCGATTGTGTTGATGAGTGTGATGTTGTGCAAGCAATACTTTCCATTAAGTCGAATGCTGTAGGATTCGATGGTATTAATGCGAAATTTTTGAAAATCATACTTCCTATGATCTTGCTACATGTGACGTATTTGATAAACTGCATCCTCACGACTTGCATTTTTCCTAAGTGTTGGAAAGCTGCGAAAATAATACCTGTGCGTAAGAAAAACAATGATTACAGACCGATAGCTATCTTGCCATTCCTGTCAAAAGTAGTTGAGCGCATACTGCATAACCAGATGACCTGTTATGTGAAACACCATAACCTCTTGACGGAACGACAGTCTGGTTTTAAATCTAATAGGAGCTGCTCAACTGCTCTCTTGGACGTGACTGAAAGTATTTCGTGTGCATATAGATAGTGGTAACATTGCCTTTCTGACTCTTCTTGATCATTCCAAGGCTTTCGACTCAGTGGATCATCGCTTACTATTATGCAAGCTGGAGAACTTATTTAATTTTTCTAGCCATGCAACTGCCTTAATTAAAACGTACCTTGATGAAAGAATCCAGGCGGTTTGCATCGAAAATAGAACATCTAGCTTCCTACCTGTCGAGACTGGTGTACCCCAGGGCTCAATTTTAGGTCCTTTATTATTCGTGTTGTATATAAATGATTTACCTAGTGTTCTTAAGTCTTGTTCGGTTCACATGTACGCTGATGATGTGCAATTATATGTTTCCTGTCGTCCTGAATGTCTTGGTAACTGTATCATAGATTTGTGTTTGAATACAGAAAAATCCAATTGTATTGTTCTTGCCAGGAAAAGTGTTAGTACTAGTGAGTTCCACAACGTACTTCTGGACAATTCAGTCGTTAGATATGTGGATTCAGCTAAAAACCTTGGTATTGTATTTAATAAAACACTCACATGGAAGGATCATATTTTTAGAAGAGTGGGTCAAGTGTATGGAATGCTTCGTACACTCTGGCTTACTCAATATTTCACCCCACTAAATATTAGGTTGCTTTTAGCTTAAACGTACTTAATATCTACGCTTCTATACGACTGTGAAATCTTCGCAAACTGTGATTATGTATGTATGCAAAAACTAAATGTTGTTTATAACAACATAGCCAGGTATGTGTTTGGGCTAAAACGACGTGATCATGTTTCTGTTCATGCTGAAAAAATTCTAAACATTTCTTTCGTAAACCTTTTAAAAGTTAGGACACTCTTAGCCTTACATAAAATAATTCAGACTAAGGAACCTGCATACCTATTTGATAGGCTAAGATTTCTTCAATCTTCGAGGTCTGTACGTTTGGTACATCCTAGGTATCGTCTACTCACATCTGAGCGCCAGTTCTTTGGAACTCTCTTCCTGTTAGGCTGGGTTTTATAAGAAATGCACAGCACTTTAGGAAAGAAATTTCAAATTTGTATAATATCTTGTAGTTAATTAGTAGAAAACGATTTATAAATAAATAAATTAATAAGTTTACATACCTTTATCCATTAATTATTGTAATATTTTATTAACTTTTTACTAGTGTTAAATCTGTAATTCTCGTCTCTATTTTATTTTAAGATTTAATCATGAATATACTTATATTGTGACTAGCACTAAATAAAATTTTCAAACTTGCTGTGCTAGGATGAATATCTAATAATAAATTCAAAATAAATAAATATGATACCCAACATAGTTCTTCAAGTATTCTCTAACTTTTGAGATATTTTGATAAGTTTATAGTTGGCTGCCGCCGTGGTGTAGCGGTTAAGTGCTCGGCCTACTACACCAAATCGTCTCATATCAATGCATTTCTAAACGGGGTCGCCCCTCGGCAGTAGTTTGGCAAACCTCCGGGTGTATTTCTGCCAAGAGAAGCTTCTTAGCAAAAACTCATTTGCTTTGCAAGTGCCGTTCGGAGTCGGCAAAAAACTGTAGGTTCCGCCAACTTGTAGAAAAAAAAAATCAAAGCAGCCCACTACAAGTTGGAAGAAAAGCTCGGCAAAAATCTCGTTTGAGGTTATGACAACCTGTTGGTTAGGGTGGTTCAAAAAAAGATGTTTTTACATCTAGCAAAATAATGATCTGTGTGTAACGGGGTGTGGTTGTACAGTTTGGCAGCAGCTGCATCTGTGCGCCCTTGCTCAATCCCGACTCTTGCGTCCTCGTGAAATGAAAAGTAAGAAAGCAAAGCCCTCCAGGGGGCACTTCTCCTCACTGCTAAATTGCGAGGGAGACGTCGAACCCGATACCCCAATCCCTGACTATGGAAAAGTCGTCCCACCACCTGACTATGATGAAGTGAGGATAGCTATATCCCGCCTCAAAAACAACAAAGCGCCTGGAAAAGACGGACTACCCGCCGAGCTGTTCAAACACGGAGGCGAAGAGCTGGTAAAAAGCATGCATCAGCTCATATGCAGAATATGGTCAGACGAGTGCATGTCTCCGGACTGGACTTTAAGTGTGCTCTGCCCAATCCACAAGAAAGACGATCCCGCTAACCGCACCAACTACCGCGGAATCAGTCTTCTTAATATCGCATATAAGGTTCTCTCTAGCGTATTGTGTGAAAGACTGAAGCCCATCGTAGACAAACTGATTGGACCTTATCAGTGTGGCTTTAGACCTGGTGAGTCTACCATCGACCAGACTTTCACGATACGCCAAATCCTGGAGAAGACCCATGATTAAAGAATCGACACACACCATCTCTGTCGATTTTAAACCCGTTTTTGACAGCGCAAAAAGGAGCTGCCTGTATACCGCCATGTCTGAATTTGACTTCGCTGCGAAGCTTATATGGCTTTGTCAAATGACGTTGAGCAATACTAACAGCTCCGTCAGAACCGGGAAGGGCCTCTCTGAGCCATTTGAAACCAAACGAGGCTTCAGTCAGGGCTACTCCCTTTAGTGCTATTTATTCAACCTGACGCTGGAGAAGATAATTCGAGCAGCAGAGCTAAACCGCAATGGTACAATCTTTTACAAGAGCGTGCAATTACTGGCGTATGCTGATGATATTGATATCATTTGCCTTAACAACCGCGCCGTAAGCGCTGCCTTCTCTGGACTGGATAAGGAAGTGAAAAAAGTGGGTCTTGCGGTGAACGAGGACAAGACGAAGTATCTGCTGTCATCAAAGAAAGAATCGGCGCACCTGCGCCTTGGCAGCCAAGTCACTGTTGATAGCTAGAAATTTGAAACGGTGAGGGACTTGTCTATTTCGGAACCAGAATTAACACGGAAAACAATATGAGTCTAGAAATCCATCGGAGAATCACTCTTGCCAACAAGTGTTACTTTGGACTAAGTAGGCAATTGGGAAGTAAGGTCCTCTCTCGACAAACAAAGACCACGCTCTATAAGTCTCTCATCATACCAGTCCTGATATATGGCTCGGAATCATGGAAAGTAAAGGGTATTTGAGAGAAAAGTTCTCCGGAAGATTTATGGTCCTTCCCGTGATGGCAACGGCGAGTATCGAAGGAAATTTAACGATCAGCTTTACACAGACCTGACCATAGTCCAGCGGATTAAAGCCGAAAGGCTCCGCTGGTTAGGACAAGTTATGCGAATGGACAAAGAAGCTCCAGCACAGAAGGTTTTCCTATCGACACCCGAATTCGGCAGCAGAAGAAGGGGGAGGCCTCGACTGAGATGGAAACAACAAGTGGAAGATGACTTGAACTCCCTTGGGGTTTCCAATTGGCGCCCGTTATCGCTAAAAAGGAATGACTGGCGTGCTTTGATACGAAACGGCCAAAATCGCCTAGGTGGTTAAGCGGTTAAGCGTAAATAAATGACGCAAGCCAAGTTTAGAAAAGAATAATCTATGCAAAATTTTAGCACTGTGGAACATATGAAAGGAGGCGCTCAACGAGGTTTAATTTTCATAAATTTTTATGAAAGAGTATTATTATTATTATAAGGCCTTATTACACCGCAACCATTAGTATGATGTATTGTGTGACCTATCAGCTTATTGCTGTATGCGGAGGCTCTTTATAAATTTGAGCACCTCCTCAGGTTTTTTATTCCATATTACGAACGGATTGAGAGTGACCCCACCTAGGTAGCAGACTCTCTTTCTTGCTAACGCAATGCATTCGCAGAGTATGTGAACCGGCGTTTCATCGTCCAGTTCGCAAAACTGACAAATTGTTGTATCTGACAGGGTCAGCTTACTCAGGTGATAACGCAGACCGCAATGTCCCGTAAAATAACCAGTGAGGGTTCTTAGATCCACCCTCCTTAGATTAATGAGCCTGGCTGATGCTCTTTGTGAGGGTTCTATAAAGAGTTTGGCCTGCCTCTGCCCTAGGCTGCTAAGCCAATGCTGCCTAAAGTGTTTATTTTCCCAGTTGCTTATGGACTCCTTTACGTGGGCCTTCGTGAGTCCACAAAGGGTTCCGGACCATAAAATGCTGTTAGAGCTCCATGTTTTGCCAGGTGATCTGCTTTTTCGTTGCCGTCATGCCCTTCATGCCCTGGGACCCAACCTAACGAAACTTTGTTTTCGGCTCCCAGATCATTAAGGACTGCGACGCACTCATTGACAAGCTTCGAAATTATAGTGTAAGACTGCAAGGCACGTAGGGCGGCCTGACTGTCCGACATAATGTAGATTCGCCTAGAGGATAGTCTTCTTCGGAGGCATTCTCTGCCACATAATTCTATTGCGTGGATTTCCGGTTGAAAGATAGTGGGGTAGTTACCAAATCTCCGAATCGGATTCAGCATAAGGATTCCCTGTGTCCCAGAGCACTCGATCTACGATCGAAACTTCAAAGTTTCGCATGATCCTGAGCGTAGGAGTTATTGCATCACTTACTTGCAATATAGGACTATTTATGAAATTTATTTATTTATTTATTTATTTATTAAAAATCAACAAACCAGAAGTTTACAGATTGTATAAAAAAGATTGTAAAAAAAAAAGCTTAACATAATCTTAAACCAAAGGTTGTGATAAGTATCTTATCAGTAGGCTCTTAAAAGTAAACTTTGTAAAACAAAAATCAAATCCCACGGAGAGAGAAAAATCTTTCAATTCAGAAAGTGTCCTTCGTATAGGAGCGTTCATTGCATAAACTGTTCTAGCAACACCCACATAAAACCTCTCATAACTACGAAGAATCCGAGGGGGTACATTAAAATGAATTTTCATGAGAAGATAAGAGCAATCAATTGAATTAGTAATGATGTCATAAACTACGCACATCGACAACAGAACGCGCCTCGACTGCAATGACATGAGATTAATTAGCAAACAACGACTACGATAGTGCGGGAGGGGTTCTATAAAGTTCATCCGTCTCAAAGCAAACCGCACAAATTTCTTCTGGACTGACTCCAATCTATTAATGTTAACGTCTTGATAAGGCCGCCAGATAAAAACTGCATATTCCAGCCTGGATCTTACCAAAGACGAGTACAATAACTTAAGAGTATAGGGGTCGGAAAACGACCAGCAGTTGCGCCGTATAAAAGCCAGCATCGCATACGCTTTGGTAATAATGAAATTTATGTGAGTAGCAAAACCCAGCTTAGGGTCGAAATAGACACCTAAGTCTTTAAACTCATTAACTTCCATAAGCATAACATCCGAAAAACAGTATGTCGCAATTACACTAGGCGGAACTCTTGAATAAGAGGTATAGTGACATTTAGCAATATTGAGAAATAAGCGATTACGTACACACCACTGGTACAGGTTGTCAAGCTCACTTTGCAAGACGAAAGAATCTTCCATGCACCTAATTTCGTAATAAATTTTCAAATCATCTGCATAGAGAAGAAAATTACACTTAGAAAAGCACGAGGATATATCATTAATGAAAAGAATAAATAGTAATGGTCCAAGGACACTACCCTGGGGAACTCCCGATGAAGCAACGAAAGGAGCGGAGGACGCACCGTCGAGGCGCACGACGCACTTTCGGTTATGTACGTAAGAAAATATCCAATTTAGAAAATATGAGTGAAATCCTAAGGCTTCAAGTTTAGCTAAAAGAATTCGGTGCGATACCCTATCAAAGGCCTTTGAGAAGTCTGTATAAACCGCATCAATTTGAAAACCTTTTTGAAAGGAGTCCAAACAATCTTCGGTAAACACAGCAAGATTAGTTAAGGTGGATCTACCCGGAATGAATCCATGCTGTTGAGGACAGACCAGGTGTTTTACAGCGAAATAAATCTTTTCTTTAATTATGCACTCAAACAGTTTAGAGACCGTAGTTAGTTTAGAAATGGGCCTATAATTTTCAATGTTATTTTTATTACCACTTTTTAGGATAGGCGTAATAAAAGTTCGTTTCCAAGCATCCAGGAATATTCCGGAAGACAAAGACATATTAAAAATATGCAATAAGGGACCAATCAGTGACGAACAATTTTTTAATAAAACTGCTGAAAGACCATCAGCGTCAGTTGTAGTAGACATCTTTAATTGTTCAATGCCATTTGCGATATCCTGCTCTGCTAATACCAACATGCCAAAATTGATGGAGGTATCAAGGCTTGACGGAAAATTCTCAGAAATGAAATCATTATCATTATCCGACGTAAAATTAGAAGAGAAAAAATCAGCAAACAAATTAGCTGCTTCGGGCACAGACTTTGCTGAAACTCCCCTAAGCTGGACCGTGGTAGGTAAATCCGAACACTTTTTTTTTTATTTAATGTAACTCCAAAAGAGTTTTGGGTTGCATTTAATATTGCTTTCCACATTGTGAATATAACGGCGATATAATAATCTATTGAGCTTGTTAAACTCACCCCTATAATATACGTACCGCCTACGAAAGTGTTTGTTACTAGAACGTTTATGTCTTTTAAAAAACGTATTCTTTAAATTTCTCAGCCGCTTGAGTTCTTTCGAAAACCACGGCTGCTTAGTGGTTCTCTTACTAAACCTTGGGATGTGACCTAAGCAGATATCATAAATTTTTCCCTTAAAGATATCATAGCAGCCAGATACATCCACGTTCTCGAAAAGCTGAGGCCAATCCAAATCAAGCAAATTGTCTAAATCAAAAAAGTTGCAACGCGAATAGTTGAACGAAACAGATTGCGGACTAGTTGGTAATTCAAAATATTGAAAAAATTCAAACTCCAAAACCAGTGGATTGTGATGCTGAGTTGGAGACGAGATGTAACTAGCTGCGTGTGAGAGGTTACAATTTGTGTTATGGCTTACAAAAACTAAGTCTAACAGTCTGTCTAATGCATTAAAAAAACTATTGACTTGTAGAAGCTCAATACATTGCAGATTATCTATTAAATAACATTCAGAAAAACTCGTAACATTAGATGGAGTTAGAAAAACATCAGTATCTAAACGCCTCCAGGAAATGTATCTCAAATTAAAATCACCAAAGACACAGATTTCACCATCGCCAAAAGTGTCCTTAAGCGCCAAAATGTTGTCAACATGTGCCTTGTATAAATCATCGGAGCTATCATTGACTATCTTCATATGTCCTGTCATATTTCCGATTTTTAGATCGGAAATGTTTTGAAGTCTTAATGCAGCAAGTGTGGCCTCCTTCTCTATCAGAATAGGGAAAGGTGGTATTCCCACAAGGGCACTTAAAGCATCAGCAGGGCACGTTCTGTTTGCACCTGTCAGCTTACTTAACTTAGTTGCCGCTGTTCTTTGAGTAGTCTTAGGCCACCAGACTAGAGAAGCGTATGTGACTATTGGCTTCACAACTGCATTAAATGACCAGTACGTCATTTTGGGAGACAACCCCATGTTTTTCCATTAAGTCTAGTGCAGGCGAAAAAGGCCCTCGTTGATTTATTTATGGTGGCCTCCAAATGAGCATTCCATGTGAGGGTTTTGTCCAATGTTAACCCTAGGTATTTCGCTTCCGTCGAAAAACCTATGCGGCTGCCTCCTAGGGACGGCTGTAACATAGAAAGATTTCTTCGCCTCGTGAAAGGCACCAAGACTCTTTTATTTGGGTTGATAGATAACCCTTTGTTAGTGCACCATCTCTCAATGATGCGCAGGGCTTGTTGCATGCGATCGGATATTGTTTCTTCATGCATTCCTGTTACGCAGACTACTAAGTCATCCGCATATCCCTGTACGTCAAAGCCATTGCCCTTCAACAAATGAAGAAGTTCGTCTATGACTAGGGTCCACAGTAGAGGAGATAGTACACCTCCCTGAGGGCATCCTCTTGTGGTCACGATTGAGCCAGCACTCCCTCCTAGCTCAAAGCTGATTTTTCTTTGCTTTAGCATGGCCGAACCCAGCGAGTGATCATTGGGCTTACGTCCTTGCTAATCATGGCTTCCTCAATGGCCTGGTACGTCGTATTATCGAAAGCGCCTGATACATCGATGAATGCACACAGGGCTATGTTTTTAGACTGTATGGCCTTTTCAATTTTTCCAGTAAGGCAATGGATAGCAGTCTCCATGGATTTTCCGGGTTGGTAGGCAAATTGGTGTTTACACAGAGGGTGTTTCTTTAAGTTTACTTCCCTAATGTGCTGATCTAAAATTTTCTCCATTCCCTTTAGGACAAAGGAACTGAGAATTATTGGTCGATATGACGATGGCAGATTTGCCGGTTTCCCTGGTTTCGGTATAAATACAACCTGTCCACCTGTTGGGAATATATCCTAACAGCAGGGATGCTCTATATAAATTTGGTAGGACTGGAGCTGTATAGTTGATTCCTTGCTGCAACAGACAAGGATATACCCCATCCGGTTATGGAGATTTGAAAGACTGAAAGTCGATAAAGCCCATTGGGCCTTGTTAACATTGGTTAGCTTTGTCGCCAGGCTCTTTTCTCTACCACTAATTGTTGGAGAATTATCTACTACGGGATGTGAGTGTTGATAGCCTGGTATACAGTCCGGAAAGTGAGTAGCAAGCAAAAGTTTGCATGTGTCTTCCGGCTGCTTCGTGTAGCTCCCATCTGAATTCTTCAGAGTACCAATGACGTTGCTATGGCCTCTCGTAAGGGCTTTTTGAAGCCGCTCTGCCGTAGGGAGATCTTTAATATTTTCGCAGTGTTCTCTCCACGTTGCCCTCTTAGATTTTCTAAGTTCTCTATTATAAGAAATTAGAGCATTTCTATAGGAGACCCAGTCTCCAGTGTCTTTAGCTGCACTAAACAGCCTTCTGGCTTGATATCTTAATTAAGCAAGCTTTTTGTTCCACCAAGGAACATCACGTTGTATACGTTGTTTGGCTTGGGGACAACTCTCGCAGAAAGCTGTTGTGATATTTGAGTGAAGCTGTTCAGCCTCTCTCTCGAGCTCCCGCCCCGTAGTTATTGGTTGGTTCAAGCAATTACCGCGTTCTCCCATGGTAAAGCGAAATAGTTCCCACTTCGTTTTTCCCGGATTTCTGAAAACGGACTCATGCTCAGAGAAGTGACCCATGTCGAATACAATATGTTTGTGGTCCGACATTGATTCCTCTCCCGAAACGTGCCAATTTGTGATAGTGAAGGCCATGTTTTGGCTGTATAGAGTAAGGTCAAGAACCTCACCTCTAATAGCGTTAACAAAAGTGGGTTCATTACCACGGTTTATTACACTGATATTGTGACTACTAATGAACTCCAGGAGATGCTCCCCCCTGTTATTTATGTTCGTACTACCCCAAGATGTATGCTGGGAGCTTGCGTCACAGCAGAGGACCCATGGGATACTCTTCTGTTGACAATACTCAATGAGAGATTTGGATTCAGCAGTTGGGGCTGTTTCCTCCTCACCCGCAAAGTAAGCTGATGCCAAAATGGCATCTTTATCGCCTCTTCGGGTTGGAATTTTTGCCCAAACTGCAACCAAATCAGCCGTCATGAACTGTAGGAGCGGAACAAAATCCAGTTTCTTGTTTAGAAGCATCGCCGCCCTGGGACGGGAACCGGTATATATTAATTTACCGTCAGTACAGCTTAAACCTTTTACAGAACCATGTAAAATCCATGGTTCTTGAATGAAGGCCACTCCCAGACCTTCTCTGCTGAATCTTCTGCTAAGAACATCCGAAGCTGCCTTGGCATGGTGAGATTCACCTGGAGGCATTTTAGACGCCTCGAACTGCGAGAGTTTTCTGGGAGGGCTGACATTAAAAAGATTTTTTGCGGTCCGTATCCGCCACCGATGACTTTAGGTTGCCGCTGAGCAAAGCACCCCCATTAGATGCCTGACTTTGGCCCGTTTTTTTCGACTCCGGGTCTAGAGGTCACTAAGTAATTGATTTGTTTGCCCGCTTTGAGAGGGCGGTGGAGTCTCGATAATTGTAGCTTCTGCTGTGGACTCCAGCTGAAGCTTAGTTTGTACATCCTCCAAGCCTTGGGTCACCTCTGCCGATTTTGAGCTGCAGGCTGTTTGTTCTACAGTCTTCTCTTCTACCGCAACATTTTCATCACTGCCGCTGCTTCATCAGCTACCCGGGGCAGAGGCGGTTTGGTATTAAGCCGCAGTTTCACTTTGGGTTACGCCAAACTGATTGTCTTATTATGCACGGTTCGTCTGAACCAAGTTTAAATCAAAATTAAGAGCACATCAATTTTTTTTTTGTTTTTTTTTTTTTAATCTTACCCTTTTTCAGATACTTGAGAAAAAAAATTAAAATAATCCCCCGAGCACTTTTCGAAAAAAAATACACTTAAAAAAATTACTTTTGATTTTTTAATTATTATTTTTTTTAATTCCTGTAAAACAGAAGTAAAATATTGTACATATGGATTCAATAGACATACATAACTGACATATATTGTTATGGTTCACGCATCTACAATGGAGCAGTAAGGAAGGCGGTCGGCATGATTTCGAGGTGCACTGTGGCTAGTCATTGTCGGCTGGGGTGGGTTCTTGCCAACCTTACTGTCCTGGTCATAAACAGAAAAATTCCTATCATGCCTATCAAAACGCAGAAACAACACTGAAAACGAACATCCGGTTAAACCCGGATGCCACGGATAACCCGTTAAAATTCAAAAATTCAAGAAAATACAACAAATGAGGCCGGTTAAATTCAAATTCAAAAGAAACTTAACTGGCAACTCAAATGCAATACAAAATTTTAAAATAACGAAAACTAACTGAAAATTTGAATAAGTTTAGTAACACAAAAAAACCGTTTAAATCAAAAAAAGCAACCGAAAACTAACTGAAAAAGAAAACTTGAATTTAAAATTTAAAATCAAAAATAACTTCAACTAACCAAAATTTGAACTTAAAGGAGCCGGAAACGACCGGCTATAACGGCTGAAATTAAAAAAAAAATAAGGCCGAACAACATAAAGGGGCGCCGCGGGTGTTGTTGCAGCGCCCGGTGCTTGGCCCACCCTCGTCCATGGCCATCGACGCACCTGTATTTCGGTGGCCCCTTACTAAAACCACCTATGCCATCTAAGTTAAGAGAAAAATCAGCATTCCCATTTTATAAAATTTTATTAACAATTCATATTCCTTATACTAACATTAGAAAATAGGTCAATATGCAATTTATTTATATTAAAAAAAATCTCAAGCCCTGCTATGTGCCCTCACTTACACAAATAGGGATGTATATTTCATGAAGACCCGATATGTTTCACCTGACAAGGCAAACGGAAAATATCATTTTCTTATTTAAATGTTTCCCCTCTTTAAAACAACTTAGTTAATTATTACTTGTATATTTAATATTAATAATCTATTTTGGTTTAGATTATTTTATGCGGTTTTATTTTATTTTATAGTGGCCTTTATTTATTTTATCATTGTTGTTTATGTTACGTTGTTTTCCTTTTTGTTAACAAATGTATATATGTATAGTTTTTCCCTCGTGAAGGGTGGATACCTTGCCGCGGTACGAGGGCTTAAGTCGATAGCCACAGGGCTACGCTGCCCTTGTGATCATAGCTCCGTACGGCACTTAATCACGAGAGCAGCCTAGCCTCTCTGGCGCGACGACAAAGATCTTCCCCCTCCCAATCCAGGGTGTTATGCGACCACGTGCCCATTGGACGTTTGCAGCCGGGAGGCAAATCGTGGCTGTATTTGAACGGAGCCTCTCTGATACCGGGTCGCCTCAGAGAGTAAGCATGGCCTTACCGCGGTACGGGGCTCTTTTCCCCTACTCTTCCCTTGACCCTAAGCTGGCCTTGTCCGGCGATGGGTCGTACGAACAAGATGAACTCAAATAACGCAAATAAAAACGAAAAACCCAAAAACCAAACAACGCCAAATTTCACTCCTCAGCAAAGGAGAGCTATGGAGGAGCAGGCGAGAAAGCAACAACAACGCCGGAGGACAACCTCCGTTCCACAATCAAGGGAGGGATCGACAGCGATGGCAACTACGAGTCGGTCAACCAACCCTCTATCGAGTAAGATTGACTTGATGGGAGCTAGCACCAGTGCGGTTGCCAACGCAGCTAAGCGGACAACGGCGGATGCTAAACTCCCATCAACCTCTGATATGAAAACCAGTATCTTTACGTCTGTGGCAGCGGTCTTACGACCTGGCCTCGGAGTTTCGAAGGGGAAGGAAGCGCAACTGAGATTTCGGCAAGGGGAGCGACCGCGATGGCAACTACGGGTCCGCACTCCCGGGAGACATATCCCCGCCGCTTCACATACCACGAGAAAAGATTGGCTGCAAGGATCCTGAAGAAGTATGAAGAGGTACCGCAGGAGTCGCTGTCGCCGAATTCCAGTAAATCGGTAGAGCTAGCGAAAGCTGTGATACCGGATTTCCAAAAATCTTACATGCCAAAGAGGTTAAAATTAACCCTTTCAAGCGCCAGAGATCGGACCTCGCATGCGAGGATGCAAAAACCGTAGCACTGTATAAGGCAGCAGCTGCTAAACTGGGTGAAGTCGACAAGGGCGCAAAGATAGAGGTCGTCGACTGGAAGGACATTGCAGCTCGTCCAAGGGCAAGGGCGTGGATTCCGGCCATCCCTGACGAACCCGACAGAATTCTCGGGATGCTACGGCTAATGAATCCGTCCCTCCCAACGCATGACTGGAGTGTCAATCTGGTCGGGGATGCGGTGGGGCCCGACAGACAGGTGGTGTTCACCATGAATAAAGAGTCAATCGAGCCCCTCAAAAGGTGCAATGGCCTAGTACACTACAGCGTAGGCCAGATCGTTATCCACGTATATCGTGGTGATGCTCAGCGCAATGCCTTCTCGGCTGCTCCGGGGGAACCGGAAAACGAATTACCAGAAGAGGAAGCGGAGGATTCCGATGCGGAAAGCATGTTATCCGCCACGTCCCTTGCCGATATTGCTGTGAACAACTTGGAGATGGAGGACAGCCTACAGGACGAGGAAGTCCTCGACGTCACGGTGGTAGCAGCCAACGCTGAGCGATTAATATATAACGCTACAGGCAGCAGGACTCCTGCAACGCCATATCGGGCAGGTAATCGGAACAACTCGTCGTTGATAGGCAACCTCCGGGATGGGGCAAACCTCGACGACATGGGGACGGCAGGGAAGTCTGTGCGCTCTCATGTTGGTGGTGCTTCAGGTTAATCTGCACAAATCTAAAGTGGCTTCGGCTGCTTTAAGTAGTCGTCTTTCTAAAGGCGACGTGGATGTGGTCCTCATCCAAGAACCCTGGGTCAATAGCTCGAGAATCTGCGGATTGGGGACTAAGGGCTTCAAGCTCATTCGAGCCAGCGAGGGGAGCAAAGTCCGAACGTGTATTTTGGTCAAGTCTGAGTTGAACTCCTTTCTCCTACCTAACTACACCAATGGCGATATTACCGCTATCAGTCTAACCCCCCACCACAAACGGAGGTGAAAGACCTGGTGTCAAATTTCTGCACGGGTAATCTTATTATTGGAGCGGACGCTAATGATCACCATGTCCAATGGGGGAGTTCCGATATCAATGCCAGGGGCGAGTCTCTGTTTGATTACCTCTTAACAACCAACCTGGTAATTTGCAACGTGGGTAATGAGCCTACTTTTATCACTAAGACCCGTAGGGAGGTCATAGACCTCACTATCTGTAGTGAAGGCGCTTATGGGTGGGTCAGAAAATGGCGGGTTCTGGAAGAACATTCATTCTCCGACCACCGTTACATAGAGATGGTTTTAGACTTTATTGTAGAACAACCAATCATGAAGCGCAATCCACGTAACACAAATTGGCAGTTACATAACGAAATATTAGACAGAGACCTCCCAGTACTGCTCTCACAAGCCCCCTCATCAGTAGAGGAGCTGGAGGATCTTGTTACTACATTTACATCGGCGCTCTCAAATGCTCTAGGACAGGCTTGTCCAGTGCCAAAACCACGCCGTAAACACAGGCCACATTGGTGGTCCTACGATTTGGACTCGTTCCGCAAATCAATTTAACAAGGCCAAGAGCCTCGGCTCTGAGCCTCATTGGCACGAATATAAAGCTAAACTTAGGGCCTACAAAAAAGCTCTGAGACAGGCGAAGAGAACTTCGTGGAGAAATTTCTGCACTGGCTTCGAAAAGGTCGACGACACAGCGAGACTTAGACGAGTCCTCTCGAAAAGTCAAACAGCCATCAGCTATTTGCGAAAAACTGACGGATCCTGGACCAGTACGGAAGAGGAAACCCTTGAGCTGCTCTTGAACACACATTTTCCGGGGAATCTGCATGACGCGCCACCTTTACCTGCAACAAACCTGGCAGTAAAAATACCCATCACTGAGGAAAGGGTAAGGTGGGCTGTTAAGAGCTTTGAACCGTATAAGGCTGCCGGGCCGGACGGGATTATCCCCGCGCAACTTATAAACACGTTGGAGACATCAGCTAAATGGTTGGTATTTCTCTTCACAGCCTGCCTGGCTCTCAACCACATACCGGGCTCCTGGAGAAGCGCCACGGTAGTGTTTATCCCTAAGGCTGGGAAGGCATCCCACTACGAGCCAAAAGACTACAGACCGATCAGTCTCTCGTCCTTTGCACTCAAAACCTTTGAGAGGATACTAAGCGACTACCTCTCAACGACTATTGATAGCAACCTAATCTCTAGCTATCAGCATGCATACACCAAGGGTAAATCAACAGAAACCGCTCTGCACAGCCTAGTATCTGTCATTGAGAAATCGCTGTGTGAAAAGGACTACTGTCTCGTGGCCTTCCTAGACATTGAGGGGGCTTTCAACAATATAAGCCCGGAGGCTATCAACTCCGCTCTAACTAATCCGGGCGTAGATAGACCTCTAACTGGTTTAATTGACCAACTTTTAATGGGAAGGAAAATAGCTTCTTCACTTGGTACGGTTGAGTTATCACGCTATGTCACAAGGGGAACACCCCAGGGTGGTGTTCTTTCCCCGCTTTTATGGAACCTCACAGTCCACTCGTTGCTATGTGACACAAGCTGGGGGGGCGGGAAGATAGTGGCATACGCAGACGATTTAGCTATTGCATTCAGAGGCAAGTTCCCACAAACTCTGTGTGACCTGATGCAAGTAGCACTGCGAGAAGTTTCGACGTGGTCCTCTCGCTGCGGACTTAGTATCAACCCGGGGAAAGTGGAACTTCTCCTCTTCACCAACCGGTACAAAATACCGCCACTAAGCCTACCAGAACTAGATGGCACGCGCCTGGGCTTGTCGGATAAGGCCAAGTTTCTAGGCATAGTTCTGGACAGGAAACTGAATTGGAAGGAGAATGTTCTTCAGCGCCAGAAGAAAGCTTGCATCGCGCTTTACACATGCAAAAGAGCCATTGGCAAAAAATGGGGCTCAGCCCTAGAGTATGCAGTTGGATCTACACGGCCATCATTCGTCCAATCATGCTATATGGAGTCATCGTATGGTGGCCTGCGCTGAGCAAGGCAACATACCTGAATCTGTTGCGGAAAGTCCATAGATCCAATATGATCTGTATAAGCGGTGCGCTAAGGACAACGCCCAACGAAGCCCTCCATGTCATTCTGGGCATTTTGCCACTTGATCTGGAAGGATTTCGGTCAGCAGCGGTATCAGCTCTGCGTCTAAGAGAAACCTCCAGTTGGGGTGCGGGTACTATTGGACACTCCAGTATTCTGGAATCTTACAGCTTTCTCCCTCTAAGCACAGATCGTTGTGCGACCACTACAGTCGGCGATAGCTGTTTCAAAATAAACATTCCCAGCAGAGAAGACTGGGAGAGGACGGATTGGTGTCCCGAAACAAATAGTGGCACTTCCATATACACCGACGGGTCGAAGTTGGACGGCAGAGTTGGAGGAGGTGTTTATTCAAGGGATTTGGATCTTGAGCTCTCCTTCAGACTACCTGATCATTGTAGCGTCTTCCAGGCGGAAGTCTCGGCAATCCTGGACGCCGCGGCCTGGTTAAGCAAACGTGTTATCGGAGAAGATATCGCTATTTTCAGCGATAGCCAAGCGGCCATCAAATCCCTTGGCTCATACACGTTCAACTCTGAACTGACGCTCAGCTGTCGTCGATCTCTTCAGGAGATGGCCCAACAGAACCGCGTAAACCTCATATGGGTCCCGGGACATAGGGACATTGAGGGAAACTGTAAGGCAGACGAGCTTGCCAGGCAGGGCACGACCAAGCAGGTTCTTCAGGATAAAGAGCGCTTAGGTATGCCGTTTGCCACATGCAAACTAATGCTGAAGGAGCACACACTCCGTCAAGCCAACGAAAGATGGCTGCAAACCCCAGGGTGTCGGATATCGAAACAAACCTGGCCAAAATGGGATCTTAAAAGGTCTAAACGCATTTATGCTCTAACTAGGAGGGAAATCTGCATATTGATAGGGGTATTAACCGGTCACTGCCTCATTGGTAGGCATGCAGAAAGGCTAAGTGTGCCCTACCGACGATGCTGCTGGAGTTGCAAAGATGATGAGGAGGAGGAAACAGTGAAACACCTCATTTGCAACTGTCCGGCTTTAAGCGGCGCGAGAACACGCTTTTTGGGAGCTCCGTTCCTGGATAGCCTAAGCCAGATCGCGGAACTAGACATAAAGGACTTGATGGCCTTCATAAAGTCATCTAAGTGGTTCGAGGAGGAGTAACGGTGTCGGTTTAGGAGTGTCAGTCCCGGGATTCTGCTATGTGGAAAATCCCAACAACTCAGGGATTTTCCATTTGGCTTGGTCCCGGGACTGACTTTCCTTGTGTTGGTGGTATTACAACGGGCCTTTCAAAACTGGCCTAAGTGTGCCTCTGCGGCAGCCACTTGAACCTAACCTAACCTATATAGTTGTAAGACCAAATTTTCCCTTTTTGTTTATATTTGAATTAATTATTACTATTATTATTAATGTTATTTCCCTAAGTTTCAAACCTTATTTTCCCCTTATGTTTAGTTTGATTTTATAATTAATTCCCTTATGCTTAGTTTGATTTCATATTTAATTCCCCTATTTTTACCTCAAATCGACATCTTGCTTTAATTTTATATTTAACCCCCTGTTCCAAGGTTACATTTCCATTTAGTTATAACCCTTTATTTTAATTTGACATTTTACGCCCTTTTTTGCTATCTTTAATTTACAATTTCATTTTTGGTTTCTAATTTAGGGTTATTTTAATTATAAGTTCCTAATTATTTAAATTTACTTTCTCCTTACTTATCTTCCTATTTAGTCCAAATTTAAATTCAACTTTCTGCAAAATGAGATTCTTTCTTATTATTTACGTTAAGCTTCTTTTTGTTCTATATTTCAAAACATTATTTCTTATTATTTACGTTAAGCTTCTTTTTTTTTCTACATTTCAAAACATTATTTCTTATTATTTACGTTAAGTTGAATTTAATTTCCCTATTCTATCCTCCCATCTTTTCAATTTAGTTAGACAAGCAAAAACTAATTCTAATTTAACGTGCCAATTGGCACGGACTCACCGAGGATCTCGTCGCCGGTTTGTTGTAGTCGTTGTTGTTGCAGCGGCCTATATGAAGCAGCCCGCTGTTGTTGTCCTAGCTGGTGTTGTTGTATTTGTTGGCGCTGGCTGCGCGCTGTTGTTGCTGTTGGCGCTTGCTACGCGCTGTTGTTGTTGGCGCTTGCTACGCGCTGTTTTTGTTGGCGCTTGCTGTTGGCGCTTATTTACGCGTTGTTATTTGTTGTTGCCGATGCAGTAGGCCTTTATGAGGCGGCCTCACTGTTGTTGTTCTGGTTGTAGTTGGCGCTAGCTGTAGTAGCTGCGCGTTGTTGTTTTCGCAGCGCTTGTTGTTGTTAGCGCGTTTGTTGTTGTTGGCGTTAATATGCGCCTTGTTGTTGTTATTGCGCTTGCTACGCGCTATTGTTGTTAGTGGTTGTTGTTGCCGTTGCAGTGGGCCTATATGAGGCGGCCTCACTGTTGTTAAAGCTGGTTGTAGTTGGCGCTAGCTGTAGTAGCTGCGCGTTGTTGTTTTTGCAGCGCTTGTAGTTGTTAGCGCGTTTGTTGTTGTTGTGTTAGCGCTCGCTACGCGCTGTTGTTTTTGTTGGCGCTTACATGCGTCTTGTTGTCGTTGTTGGCGCTTATATGCGCCTTGTTTATTGTTGTTGGCTCTTATATGCGCCTTGTTTATTGTTGTTGTTGCCGATGCAGTGGGCCTTTGGCCAGGCGACCCCACTGTTGTTGTTGGCTGTTGTAAATGAGTAAAAAAAATGGTGTTAATAAAAATATCAGTGTAAATGTAGAATCAATCCTTCAATCTTCGAAGATACAGTACGGTCAAACATTCGATTGTGTGAAGAAAAGTTAAAGAAAATTGCATACTTTCGGGAGAGCCGCTTCTTATATTAGGGTATCTTCTCACTAAGCAAGTCAGCGTTGTTATGCGATAATTTCTTTCCTATTAAAAGTTTCTATTTCTGGGTGGAGTTTCCATGTTTATTGGAAAGTAGGGGTTTCACCCACGAACGCAATTTTAGATAAAGAAAATGGTATTTATCGGGAAAGGCAATCATACTTCCCCTTGAGGTGTAGGAGCGCACCTTAAGGATTCGAAAAATTGTTACATGCACATTTACTCAATGCAACAGCCTGAAAGCTTTTAGGTACGGGTACACCCAGCGGCACGACCAAATAGTTGCCTATTTGATCAACATTACTTTGTCGCGTCGTGTCGCGTGGTGCTGCTTTTTCTAGGTGTACTTTGTTCCATAAGAACCCATTCAAAGAATATTTTGTCGCGTCGTGTCGCTAGGTGAACCCTTAGCTTTTAGCAAGCGTATGTCCGAAAACGGAAAATGCTGCCTTTTTAAGCGTTCAGCAGAGCAACTGACAGCGAAGTAGACTACGGGTGTTTGTATGCTTCAAGCGGGAAACATCAGATACGACGGATACGTAATAATGGAATTTGCTCTAAAAGTGAAGTACGTCGCGCAACTGACGTATTGGCGGACTGACTCTGTTTCCCGCTTAAGTGTAGCATGAACCTCACACAAAAAAAAAAAACAATTTGCACAAACTTACAATTTTTTTGTTGTATACATTTCGGGAGCAATTTGTTGAATGGTCATCACCACAAAGCATACCCTTATTGAAGTTCTTGGATGGTTGCTGACAGGGTCCTTTTGAATTTCTTTTCCTTTTCTTTGATCAATTTTTGTTTGCGCCCTCGGCGGCGGCCATATGTTTTGGAACGACTCCTTCACTTGGTTTGAGAACACTTTTCCTGTTTTTCATATGTTTTGTACTAACACCTTTTCATTTTCACAGAATTAATTTCTTTTATAAATGTTTTTTTTTTTAAATTAAATTTACCTCCGCGGCACGACCATTTACTTCAATCACACTTTTCTTTTTAAATGTCAAACCAAATGTGGTCACGGTGCCTAGCAAATTTCCAGTAAGCATTGGAAATGTTCCCTTCATTTGGTATGGTGTGATATGAGGGTTGTCATGGTGAGCGATGAAAACAGTTATTGCCATCAGGACTCGACCCTACCTTCTTTCTTAAAAGTACCAATTTTTGTAATCATGTAGTAAATTATACAGAAAATGGGTTATATTAAAAGGGAAAACTGTATTATTGGAATAAAGTGATGCATAATTATAAAATCCGGAATTCGATGAAAATAAAGAATATGATACCAGTTTTGTTACTGGTTTTGTATTAAGGCAAATTAATGAGAACAAGGTTAAATTTAGTACTGAAAATTATTTACTACTTTTTTGTTGTGGAATTCAATTCTTATGAGATTATTTGGATAAATTCTATTTCTTCAGAAGTTTTGTCCCAAAAGAAGCAATAAAGGTCTATTGCCAACTTGATAAGCCCGCTGTGTCCTATGTTCTTCCCTGGTTTTTGGACGCAGTATTTTTTTAAGAAGACAGAAAAGTAGTAGATGTTGGGTAAAGCGTAGTACAATTTGCTGCTATCGTATTAGGATTCGAGTCCTGAGGCACGCACCTGTTTGCGCGCCAAAATTTTTGCTGTCCGGGTCATGTGGGTGGTGTGTTCCCTGGGTGCCCGGGTCGGGGAATTGGAAACATTTTATACTCCAAATCCGAATAGTCACTTCAATGCAAAGGAAATGAATTTTGCCAGACAAGGTACGATTGAAATTGACGTGGCTCTCATTCGAAAGCAAAATATAATGTCCAATTGAAAAATCTTTAACCGACTTGAAGCCTTTTTACAAAAAAAATTGGTTAATTAACTTTTGTTTTAAATTTTCACTATTTGTATTTTATCTTTAATTCAATGACCAAACAAAATGATAGTTAATTCTGTGGCAAAATTGTAGCATTTAAAGTGTTTTATTGATAGTAAGTAAATTTCGGTACCAGTGGAGAACGATTGGAATTCAGCTGTTTCGTAGGCTGAGATAAGAAAATGGTAATCGAACAAAAATTTTTTTTTTCTTTTTTAAATTGCGGATGCTATAGGGTTAATTTATTGTTAATATTGAAGAAATAAAATGGTAACCAATGGACATGTGGTATGCCATAGGGGTTAATTAGTTTGTTTACATTCGTTTGACATACCAGTCCCTCACAAGAGAATGGTATTCGACTGTGTGAGGACCAAATAAATCCACATTAATTTGACCCACACAACCAGATTTCAAACACCAATACAACAGGCGGTCACAACACGCCTCAGCCACATGATCACAACCAACACAACAAGTCCTAGCAACACCACAAGCCTTAGCAACACAACAAACCCCAGCAACACAACCAACACAACAAGTCCCAGCAACACAGCCAACCGATAAACACAACCAAATCAACAGGTTTCAGCAGCATAACGAGCGGTCGCAACATTCCACAGCAACACAGTAACCATGGCAACGCAGCCATCTGAGCTAGCAACACCAAACACGAAAGCTATAAAAGGAGCAACACAACAGCTCAACAGTCAGTCAGCACGGAGTTGTGGTCGCGGCCAGAGCTACTAGCGAAGCGCATCTCGATTGCAGTTGATTCTTCTCAGTGCAAGAAAGATTCGCCTCGTAGGAGTGAGTCGTGGGATCGAATGGTGTTGTAGTTGATTCTTCTCAGTACAACACCCCTAGAAACCTCGTTCTCCCCGCACCAGCAAAAGCCCGCCGCAGTAACGCTCACCTGCGCCGACGTGAACCGCGCCGCAATAGTAGTGACGCGACCATCCTAGCGCCACGCGCGGCAGTGACAGCGAAGCAGAAGTACGCCAGCCCCACGCGCGGCAGTGATAGTAAGCAGAAGTACGCCAGCGCCAAGCGCGGCAGTGACAGCGAAGCAGAAGTACGCCAGCGCCACGCGAGGCAGTGACAGCAAGCAGAGGTACGCCAGCGCCACGCGCGGCAGCAATATCGACGCACAACGAAGCCGGAACGCCAGCATAAGGCGCAATAGCAGGGACTCAGACGCAAGGCGTAGCAGAGAGCCGCAGGGCAGAGACGCCGACGTAAGGTGCGGCAGAGTACAACGCACGGACATACTAACGGGATCCGCCTAACGGAACACGGCCGGACCGTTAAGTTACACTACCACAGTCGAATATACAGCATTCAAGCTATAAATGAAGTACAGTTAATTAATATTATAGGGTTAAGAATAAAGTTGAATAAAGGTTATATGAAAACGATTTGCGTGGTGTCCTTTATTTACAAATTTATTGTAAGCGAACCCTGGACACGGCGAGTATACCCCAGCAATTAATAAAGAAGCAACGGGGCAACAAGAAAGCTTCGTTACAATTGGCGCCCGAGCAGGGACCCTGCAAATCGTTCAAACGTCAGAAGGAACATTCCTGACTATATACCGGAAATTACAAAATGGCCGAACAGATAGACACCACGTGGCTGGACAACGTTTCGAAAGAGCGGCTGGTATCCATCGCACGGGAATTGGGTATCGAGCAGACAGGTTCCGCCCGGGAAATTCGAAAACGGATTTTAGCGTTGGCATCTAAGGCGGCGACGGACACGGAAATACAGGCGAAATTTGCTTCATTGGAGGTCACCTACCAGGATGCCGTAACCTCCAGTGAGGACGAAAGCGAGACGGGAGGACCAGATCCTCCGGACACAGGCGTAAGTCTAAGCAATGGGCCACTCAAGCAGAACACATCGGCGTTCCTCCCTCGGGATACGCAACCCACACCACATAACCCTGCATCAGGAGTAATATCAGCTAGCACAAGTGCGACGCCACACGTAACCCAAATGCCAACCATAGTATTCGCACCCATCATCGATCAAGTGCGAAAGTGGTCGGAAAAGTACGACGGGGGTAGAGACCCGTTAGCATTCATCGAGCGCCTAGAAGAATTGTCGGAGGTATGTTCGCTAAACATGGATGTTCTCCCAAAAACCATGCCCGAGCTACTAGGAGGCACCGCTCTCCAATGGTATCGCAACAACAACGCGCACTGGGGTAGCTGGACGACTTTCAGACAGGATTTCTTGCGGTTTTTCCTACCAGCCAGGTACTTCGAACGTCTCGAGGATGAGATACGGCAGCGCAGGCAGCACGCACGCGAGAAATTCAAGGACTACGTGCTAGCGATGCAGAACTTGATGAGGCACGCCGGGTACAGCGACGAACAACGTTTGGAAAGGATCTTCCGAAATAGCCACCCGGATTACTTACTTTATATCAAACGCAAGAATTGATAACCTTACAGAGCTCATCACCCTCGCTGACGAATACGAGGGTTATCGACGCGCGCCAGAAGGGCCACGGCGAGGAACAGCGAGACACGTCATAGGGGACAAACCGGTAGAGCCACGACCACGACAGGAACAAGCACCTAGCCAGCCGCCGCCGAACGTACAGCGTCACGCATCCCCAGAAACCCGGGCTTTTGACCCAAACAACGTGTGTAGAAGGTGTGGCCAAGAGGGACACTATGCGAGGAGATGTCGAAACCCCCCAAAAATTTTTTGTTGGGAATGCGGGCGAAATGATACACGGACAATTGAATGCTGCCGCCGACGCCAGGGAAACGACGAAGGGCTTCACCAAGGACAAGGCGCGGTGAGCCCACAGAAACCGGCGCCGGATCATCAGTAGTCATGTACCAGGAACATGGCCGCCTCTACGCCTAAGCTCAACTCGGCAGGGAATCACAGAGGCCATCATCGACACAGGTGCCTCCAGAAGCTTCGTCTCAACAGACCTAGCGGAGCGAGTAGTGAATTCTGGGAGCGGAGAGATGGTAACTTAACAACTATTCGCCCACCGAAAAGGAGTGCCTTCTATCGTGTGGGGAATACGGAAAATGAGGCCATACTTGGAAGGGTACCGGTTCAAGGTGATAACGGACCATATGTCGCTGAAGTGGCTAGGTAGGTAGGTAGAAGTGGCTGCCGCAAAGGCACACCTAGGCCAGTAATAAAAGGCCCGTTGTGACACCACTAAACACTAGGAAAGTCAGTCCCGGGGCCCGGCCTTATCGAAAATCCCAGTGCTGTCGGGACTCTCCATATAGCCGAAACCCGGGACTGACACTCCTAACCGACACCGCTACCCCTCCTCGAACCATTTTGATAACTTGATGAAGGCCATCAAGTCCTTTATGTCTAGCTCCGCGACCTGGCTTAAGCTAACCAGGAAGGGAACTCCCAGAGAGCGCCTTCTCGCTCCGCTTAAGGCCGGGCAGTTGCAGATGAGGTGCTCCACCGTTTCCTCTTCCTCATCATCTTTGCAACTCCTGCAGCATCGTCGGTAGGGAACGCCTAGCCTTCCTGCGTGCCTACCAATAAGGCAGTGCCCAGTTAAAACACCTATTAATATGGAGATTTCCTTCCTTTTTAGGGCGTATATGTGTCTAGATGTTTTAAGATCGCATTTTGGCCAGGTTTGCTTGGATATCCGGCACCCTGGGGCTTGTAGCCATCTTTCGTTGGCTTCGCGGAGTGTATGCTCCTTCAGCATTAGCTTACACGTGGCAAACGGCATACCTATGCGCTCTTTATCTTGAAGAATCTGCTTGGTCGTGCCCTGCCTGGCAAGTTCGTCTGCCCTACAGTTTCCCTTAATGTCCCTGTGTCCCGGGACCCATGTGAGGTTCACGCGGTTCTGTTGGGCCATCTCTTGAAGAGATCGACGACAGCTGAGCGTCAGTTCAGAGTTGAACGAGTAAGAGCCAAGGGATTTGATGGCCGCTTGGCTGTCGCTGAAAATACAGATATCCTGTCCGATGGTGCGTTCACCTATCCAAGTCACGGCGTCCATGATTGCTGAAACTTCAGCCTGGAAGACGCTGCAGTGATCAGGTAGTCTAAAGGAGAGTTCTAGGTCCAAATCCCTTGAGTAAACCCCTCCTCCGACTCTGTCGTCTAACTTCGAGCCGTCGGTGTATATAAAAGTGCCGCCATTAGTAGCGGGACACCGATCTATGTTCTCCCAGTCTTCCCTGCTGGGAATGTATATTCTAAAACAACAATCTCCGACTGTTGTGGCCGCACACCGATCTGTGCTCAGAGGGAGAAAGCTGTAAGATCTTAGAATACAGGAGTGTCCAATAGTGCTTGCGCCCCAGACGGACGTTTCCCTTAGACGCACAGCCGATGCTGCTGCTGCCCGGTACCTTTCCAGATCGAGTGGCAAAAAGCCAAGAATGGCCTGGAGAGCTTCATTGGGCGTTGTTCTTAACGCCCCGCTTATACAGATCATGCTCGATCTGTGGACTTTCCCTAACAGATTTAGGTTTGTTGCCTTTCTTAGCGCAGGCCACCATACCACGACTCCATACAGCATAATTGGCTGGATTATCGCAGTGTAGATCCATCTGCAAATTTTGGGGCTGAGCCCCCATTTTTTGCCAATGGCTCTTTTACACGTGTAAAGTGCAATGCACGCTTTCCTCTGGCGCTGGATGACATTCTCCTTCCAGTTAAGCTTTCTATCTAGAACTGTGCCTAGGAATTTGGCTTTGTCAGCTAAGTTCAGGCGCACGCCATCTAGTTCTGGTCGGTTCAACGGTGGTATCTTGTACCGCCTGGTATAAAGGACAAGCTCCACCTTTCCCGGGTTGATGCTAAGTCCGCAGCGAGAGGACCATGAAGAAACTTCTCGCAGTGCTACTTGCATCAAGTCACACAGGGTTTGTGGGAATTTGCCCCTATATGCAATAGCTAAATCGTCTGCATATGCCACTATCTTCCCGCCCCCCACCTTGTGTCTCGTAGCAGCGAGTTTACGGTGAGGTTCCATAGGAGCGGGGAGAGAACACCACCCTGAGGCGTTCCTCTTGTGACATAGCGTGAAAGATCAACTGTTCCCAGTGAAGAAACTATTTTCCTTCCCTTTAGTAGTTGATCAATTAGTCCAATAAGAGACCTATTTATGCCCAGTTTTGTTAAAGCAGTGTTAATAGCCTCCGGCCTTATATTGTTGAAAGCCCCTTCGATGTCCAGAAAGGCCACGAGACAGTACTCCTTTTCATGCAATGATTTTTCAACAATAGAGACTAGGCTGTGGAGCGCAGTTTCCGTTGATTTACCTTTGGTGTATGCATGTTGATAGCTAGAAATAAGGTTGCTATCAATAGTAGAGGAGAGATAATCGCTAATTATCCTCTCGAAGGTTTTAAGTGCAAAAGACGAGAGACTGATCGGTCTGTAGTCTTTAGGCTCATAGTGTGAGGCCTCCCCAGCCTTTGGAATAAAGACTACCGTGGCGCTTCTCCAGGAGCACGGAATGTAATTAAGAGCCAGGCAGGCTGAATAGAGAACTACCAGCCATTTAGCTGATATTTCCAGCGTGTTTATGAGTTGTGCGGGGAAAATCCCGTCTGGCCCAGCTGCCTTGAACGGCTCAAAGCTTTTGATTGCCCACCTTACCCTTTCCTCCGTAATGGGTATGTTTACCGCCAGGTTTGTTGCAGATGCTACAGGTGCATCATACAAGTTCCCCGGAAAGTGTGTGGTCAGGAGCAGCTCCAGGGTTTCCCCTTCCGTGCTGGTCCAAGATCCGTCAGGCTTCCGTAAATAGCTAATGGCTGTTTGAGTTTTTGATAGCACTCGTCTAAGTCTCGCTGTATCATCGACTTTTTCGACCCCGGTGCAGAAATTTCTCCACGAAGTTCTCTTTGCTTGCCTTAGAGCCTTTTTATAGGCCCTCAGTTTAGCTTTATATTCGAGCCATTCAGGCTCAGTACCGATGCTCTTGGCCTTGTTAAATTGCTTCCTGCATGATATACGGAACGAATCCAGGTCGTAAGACCACCAGTGGGGTCTATGTTTGCCGCGTGGTTTTGGTACTGGACAAGCCTGCTCTAGGGCATTTGAGAGCGCCGTTGTAAAGGTCGTTACCAGATCATCCAGTTCTCCCACTGATGAGGGGGCTTGTGGAGGTAATACTGGTAGGTCCCTAGCTAATATTTGGTTATGTAGCTGCCAGTTAGTGTTGCGTGGATTTCGTTTCATAACTGGCTGCTCAACAATAAAGTCTAACACAATTTCTATGTACCGATGGCCAGAAAATGAATGCTCATCAAGAACACGCCATTTTCTGACCCACTCATAAGCGCCTTCGCTACAAACAGTGAGGTCTATAACCTCCCTACGAGCTTTAGTTATAAAAGTAGGCTCGTTACCCACGTTACAAACCACCAGGTTAGTTGTTAGTAGGTAGTCAAACAGAGACTCGCCCCTAGCGTTAATATCGGAGCTTCCCCACTGGACGTGATGAGCATTAGCGTCAGCTCCAATAATAAGATGGCCCGTACAGAAATTATCCACCAGATCTTTCACCTCCTTTTGTAGAGGAGGTTCTTCGGCATCATAGGGCATATAGACCGACGCCATCGTTAGGCTGGTGCTGCCGACTGTTAAGCTGGCAGCTGTAACGTCACCATTTGAGTAGTTGGGTAATAGAAAGGTGTTTAGCTCAGACTTTACCAAAATACAGGTTCTGACCTTGCCCTCATCATTGGCTTGGATTAGCTTGTACCCCTTAGCCCCAATCCACAGATCTTAGAGCTATTGACCCAGGGCTCTTGGATAAGGACCACGTCTACGTCGCCTTTAGAAAGACGACTGCTTAAAACAGCCGAGGCTGCTTTAGATTTGTGCAGATTTATCTGAAGCACCACCAACATGAGAGACCTCAGACTTCCCTGCCGCCAGCGTGTCGTCGAGGTCTGGCCTGTTCCGGGGGCTGTCTCTCAACGAGGAGTTGTTCAGAGCACCTGCACGATTTGGCGTGGCGGGAACCCTGCTGTCTGAAGCAGCATCAACGTTAGTGTGCTCAGGTTTAGCCACGATCGTGACGTCGAGGCCTTCTTCTATCGCCGAGTTGTTCGCAGCACCATCGCAATTTGACGTGGCGGATAACATACTTTCCGCGTCGGACTCCTCCGTTTCCCCTTCCGATGCCTCGATCTCCGAGTCCTCCGGAGCGTCCGGAATAGCAGCGCGCTGTGCATCGCCACGGTATACGTGGATCACGATCTGACCCAAGCCGTAATGCACTCGTCCGTTGCACCGTTTAAGGGGCTCGAGCGCCTCCTTATTCACATCATCGACCAGATTGACGCCCCAATCCTGCGTCGGGAGAGACGGATTCCAGACCTGCAGCATCTCAAGAATATTCTCGGGTTCTGCAGGGACGGCAGGAATCCATGCCCTTGCCCTTGGCCGAGCAGGAATGTCCTTCCAGTCGACGACATCTAGTCTTGCCCCTGGGTAGACTTCACCCAGTCTTGCAACTGCTGCCTTATACAGTGCGACAGTTCTTGCATCCTCGCACGCGAATATTTTGATCTGACCTTGGTGCCAGCCCGCGTCAGTACCTCGCGGCGGACTACCCGGAGACTCACGCATTAAGTCGAGGAGGGCCCTGCCCATTTCATTCCGGACATACAGCCACCGGTCTTTGGGGATGGACCAACGGTCGTTACCTCGGTCAATGAAACCTATAAGGATTCTGTCCTTGGTTACTTCAGCAAAGCTGAGTTTTCCCACTACGGGGTTGACCTGATGCCGCTTCGGATGGGGGTTTACCTCTCCGTCCGATCTCTGGCGTTTGAAGGGATTACCGTTCACCCTCTTAGGCACATAGGGCCTCTGGAAATTTGGTATCAGAGCTTTCGCTTCCTCCACCATCTTTCTTTCTTCCGGCGACAGCTTCTCCTGCGATGCTCCCTCATATTTTTTAAGGATCCTTGCGGCCTTTCTTTTATCCCAGTACGCAAAGCGTCGGGGAGATGCCTCTTGGGGGGGATTCAGACTCGTAGTTGCCATCGCGGTCTCTCCCTTTGCGGCGTCGTCCTTCTCTTTCGAAACTCTGAAGCCAGGTCGTGAGACCATTGCCCCAGATGTGAAGAGATTGGGTTTCGTACCAGCGCTTGATGGAAGTTTAGCTTCCGCCGTTTTCTGCTTGACTGCGTAGGCAGCCGCACTGCTGCTTGCTCCCATCAAGTCACTCTTACTTGATAACAGTTTGGGGGATGACTGACCCGTAGTTTCCATCGCTGTCGGCCTCCCAGTTAACTTTGAGGCGGAGTTTGTCCTCCGGCGTTGTGTTTTCGCTTGCTCCAGCATAGTTCTTCTATGCTGCGGAGTAAACGAAGTCGTTAATTGCTTTGTATTTTGTGTGTTCTTCATCTTGTTCGTACGACCCCTCGCCGGACAAGGCCAGCTTAGGGTCAAGGGTAGTGTAAGGGGAAGTGTGTCGTCCGCCGCGGCAGAGCCCCATACCGCGGTAAGACCATAGTTACTCCCTGAGGCGGCCCGGTATCAGTGAGGCTCCGTTCGACTACAGCCACGATTTGCCTCCCGGCTGCAAACGTCCAATGGGCACGGTATCGCATAACACCCTGGATTGGGAGGGAAAGTGGCTAAATTCGATAGAAAGCCCCTCCGGACGCATAGCACGATGGGCATTGGAGCTGCAGCAACACACCTTCGACGTCGAATATAGGAAAGGCAAGCTCAATATGATAGCGGACGCACTATCTCGAGAACCGCTAGAAACCCTGCGATTAACGACGACGACCGAACCGCAAAGCAAGTGGTGGCACAAGCGTGTAGGCGAAGTACGCACCAACCCGGAGAAGTACGCCGACTATGCAATGCAAGAAGGGCAGCTGTATCGCCATATTCCCTGCCGGTCACACGACGAAGAGGCGGTCCCGTGGAAGTTATGTGTACCCACACCGCTCAGACAGCGAGTCCTAAAGGAAAACCACGATATACCTAGCGCTGGACACATGGGCATCCGTCGGACAGTAGCACGAATCGCCAACCGGTATTACTGGCCCGGCATGTTCCGGGATATCAGCCGTTATGTAAGCCAATGTGAGTCTTTCCAGAAGTATAAGGAATCACAACAAAAGCCAGCGGGAAAAATGCTCTCACAGGTAGCCCAGGAACCATTTGCCACGGTATGCGCCGATTTCATCGGGCCCCTACCACGTTCAACGCACGGAAATACGATGCTATTGGTATTTTTCGACCGTTTTAGCAAATGGGTGGAATTGATCCCAATGAGGCGTGCTACAGCTGACGGACTTCGCCGCGCATTCAGAGAACGCATCCTCGCAAGATTTGGTACTCCCAAGATACTGATATCGGACAACGGTGTCCAGTTCACCAGCACAATGTGGCAGCGCTACCTCAAGGAGATGCGGATACGGCAACAATTCGCGGCACCGTACACGCCCCAAGAGAACCCAACAGAACGAGCAAACCGGACCGTCAAGCGCATCGTGGTGCAACTCACCAGATCGCAAAACAATCGATGGGACGACCTTCTCCCGGAAATCGAGCTGGCCGTGAACACCAGTGCCACTGCATCCACAGGGTACAGTCCTGCGTTCCTCGTACAAGGACGGGAACCGCGACTGCCAGGGGCACTGTTCGACGAGGTTAACATCGGAACCGGCACAGCTACCACCACGGCTGAGGAGAAACACAGCAGAATGCAGGAGGCCTTCAAAATCGTAAGGCAAAACATGGAACGAGCAGCGGTAGACCAAGCACGGCACTACAATTTACGGCGGAGAAAATGGACCGCCGTAATCGGCAAATTAGTCCTCGTAAAGGAACACCACCTATCGAAGGCCGCGGAAAATTTTGCGGCAAAGTTGGCCCCCAAGTATGATGGGCCCTACCAGATCCTAGGGTATGTATCACCAGTGATACTCAAAGTCCGGAAAACCGACGGCGGGAAGGAGAAACCCGTAAACATATCGGAGCTAAAAACTTATCATGCGGCAGAAACCGCCGAAAGAAATTAAATCGAAATTAAAATAAATTTAAAAGGAAAAATTTTGCCAAGGATGGAAGGATACGCAGGCACCAGTCATTCGATCGCAAACCACCGAGGTGACAACACGCATATTTTGCTAAAATTTTTTTTGAACAAACCAACAAGCCAACTGACATGGAAAACTACAACGTCAAACTGACCAACAGCGTCAAACGTATGCGCCAGCGCTACGAGGAGGAGGAGGCCAAGCGCCCTAGAGTCGTGCTGATGGAAGGAGCTCCAGGCTCTGACGTCAACCGCAAGCGCGCAGTAACTTACGCCGACATAACGCGCCCCGCTGCACCAGCACGTACTTCAGGCGCTGACGACAACCGCAAGCACGCAGTAACATACGCCGACGTCGTACGCGCCACGGCACCAGCAGACATGGCAGGCTCCGACGCCAACACCAAGTGCGTTCCAGCACGCGCAACCACTGCAGGGGACGACGACCGCGCAATTTCGCGCGCAGCAGCCATAGAGCCAAACATCGCCGCAGCTTATGCCTCGACACATACAGCAGATGGCGGCAACATTGAACGCGCACCGGTAGGGGCTGACACGGGCGCCAACACCGCGCGCAAGAAATCAACCACTACCACACCTTATGCCAACAACAAAGCCAGCGGAAACAGCCAGGCGAACAACCGAGCTAATGGCACGTACCACGCGCATGACGAAGTGGGAGGAAGCCGCAGCCAGGGTCCGCAACAGGCCCGAAACCTCATTGACAACAGGCACACTAAAACGCATACGAGCAGAAGAAGAGGAAGCACAGATCAACACCGTTGACAACGAACCATGCAAGGCAGAGCAATCACCACCAGTTATTGAGCTCCCCGCAGATGAGGACGTAGCCCCACCGGAAAATAACCCATCGGCTATCATCGAGCTCTCCTCGGACGACGAAGCAGGCACACCGGAAGAGGAAGGTCCTAAAATAATATTCCCGGCAGGACAGGGCGGCATACCCCTACACAGCATGGACCTCGAATCGCTCCAGGGATCACACTGGCTGACGGACGCATTCATTGACGCCTGGGCGAAGGGCCTGGAAGAGCACCACGAGCAACAACATATACGTGTGAGGACCAAATAAATCCACATTAATTTGGCCCACACAAAACGACCCCACACAACCAGATTTCAAACACCAATACAACAGGCGGTCACAACACGCCTCAGCCACATGATCACAACAAGTCCTAGCAACACAACAAGCCTTAGCAACACAACAAACCCCAGCAACACAACCAACACAACAAGTTCCAGCAACACAGCCAACCGATCAACACAACCAAATCAACAGGTTTCAGCAGCATAACGAGCGGTCGCAACATTCCACAGCAACACAGTAACCATAGCAACGCAGCCATCTGAGCTAGCAACACCAAACACGAAAGCTATAAAAGGAGCAACACAACAGCTCAACAGTCAGTCAGCACGGAGCTGTGGTCGCGGCCAGAGCTACTAGCGAAGCGCATCTCGATTGCAGTTGATTCTTCTCAGTGCAAGAAAGATTCGCCTCGTAGGAGTGAGTCGTGGGATCGAATGGTGTTGTAGTTGATTCTTCTCAGTACAACACCCCTAGAAACCTCGTTCTCCCCGCGCCAGCAAAAGCCCGCCGCAGTAACGTACCACCGCGAACAGGTGACGCCCGCTCACCTGCGCCGACGTGAACCGCGCGCAATAGTAGTGACGCGACCATCCTAGCGCCACGCGCGGCAGTGACAGCGAAGCAGAAGTACGCCAGCGCCACGCGCGGCAGCGATATCGACGCACAACGAAGCCGGGACGCCAGCATAAGGCGCAATAGCAGGGACGCCGACGCAAGGCGTAGCAGAGAGCCGCAGGGCAGAGACGCCGACGTAAGATGCGGCAGAGTACAACGCACGGACATACTAACGGGATCCGCCTAACGGAACACGGCCGGACCGTTAAGTTACACTACCACAGTCGAATATACAGCATTCAAGCTATAAATGAAGTACAGTTAATTAATATTATAGGGTTAAGAATAAAGTTGAATAAAGGTTATATAAAACCAATTTGCGTGGTGTCCCGTATTTACAAATTTATTGTAAGCGAACCCTGGACACGGCGAGTATACCCCAGCAATTAATAAAGAAGCAACGGGGCAACAAGAAAGCTTCGTTACAACTGTCAATCACACCCTGCCCAATACATTTTGTGCATACCTAACTACATTCAATCACAAAATGATAACACCAATAGGTCTATTCCCCCTTTGCTGACACATTCACGGGCGCCCGCAAGTATCCATAATTTCGCCCGTAGTTTACCCCGGCCGCTCCAGGAACGCACCACATACTTATTTTCATGGAAATTAAAAGTTCCGTTATTGATGCCTTCCCATTCCATGGGAAAATTTGGTGTTGCCAGCTGTGCATAACCATACCAACTCAAGAAAACAATCGATAAAAAGTCGAACCGGAGCGTGAATCTAGACTGTCAACTAAAACCCGCGAGTAATGCCCAATCACCCCAAACCAAAAATGACTTAATCGAAGGCAAACCATAACAGGCCTGCTTCGCTTCGAAGACCGGTCAATGAAGCGAACAGGAGAAGGTTTACCAACGAGATCGCCATTTCGAGAATTTAAACCAAAAAGTGGGGCACGACTCACCCCTAGATAAGAGTCTCTAGTTCTACCACGAGCTAGCCGGGCAACAGAATATTCCCAAAAAAATCTTTTAAATTCCAAAATTTGTGACAAATCCGGTGAGGTAATCAGCCCTACCCTGCATCTCGCTTGCTTCACTTACTAATCCTTGTAAATGGTGACCCGCATTTTGATTGAATCGAAATGTGAAAGGAGAAATGGATACAATCTTGAAAGTAGCCAGGCCGAAAGCAATTTATGCATGGAGCAAAAAAAAAAATTTTAATGGAGAGTACGCTCTGAGTGGAATGACACACTTCGTGAGAAAAAAAAAATTATTACCGTGCCACGTACTAAGGCTTATATAATTGGTGAACACTTATGGGTTCAGTTGACTTCCCCTCCCAAGTTTATCTCTTGGCAATCTTGGATTATGAAATTCATGATAGAACCATCGAGGCCTTTCTACCAACTCCTGAAAGAATAGATGCAAAGAAAATGTACTGGATAGTAACTGCTTTGCTCGATTAAAGCAAGAAATTGACGAAGTCGTTCGGCAAGGAAAAATATGCGATTCGCGTCGAAATGCAGGATAGGGCGGATTGTAAGAAAGTCAGGTAAAATGTTCGGACTGGCCTACATATCTTCTCCTACCAAATGCCAAAGTCATTCCGCAAAACAACTAGCTTTGAATTTCTACGTCCGACCCCAAATCCTAGACTGGTTCCAGTTCCCGAACTATCCGGCTTTCAACGCGTATCCGGTTACCTCTATAGGATATCCCCTGTGCCTGCTTCAGGTAGATAAGGATTTACCCACTGCCCGTTACCCGTAATACGGGCCGTAGTTAATCCTCATCTGCCCTTAAACAGACTGGCCCATAAAGCTTAGAACTAATTTGCATAGAACTCTGAAAGATCCACTTCCATACAAAGTTTGTTGAACGAATTACGATGCAAACATGTTAAATCTTGTTTAACATATGGAGCGGCCCTCTGACAAAGTTCTAAGCATTTCAGCCCTCATTGACTCACTATGCTTTTTGATCGCCCAATATAGCGTCCGATGCTTCTAAATCTACCTGGTTCGGAAACTGAAACCACTCCGAAACCCCGAGAACCGGACGCAGATAATGGAAGATAATCCTGTACAAAAGCTGACTGCTATGGCCTAGTAAGCCAGTAAGTGTTATTTTGTTTCAAAATAACTAAAATTGGATAGTCCGATGTTGCGGTGGTTTCTCTATTTGTTTAAGCTAGAGAAGCCTACCCCGCTTCCGTGCCAGACACAGCGGGGCTTACCCGCTGTTCCCCCCACTAGTCCAACCCCGCACGCTGGACCCAGGACAGGCTGTTCTGAAAAGAACACTTGCTCTGTGGTTTCTCGCCCCCCAGAATTGGGCTTCCAAAAATGTAGTTTGCTTTTTGTTTCTTAGTTTATATGGCTTTGCGGCGTAGACATTTGTTATTGGAGAACTCGTCAAAACTCCGAAAGAAATTTGTTCTAGTGGATTCACCCCCACAGAAAAGGTATGAAAAAAAATTAATATATAAGCGGGCCCGCTAACATGATTTTTCTAGTTATAAGTTTCGCGTCCGACAAACATTTTGAGTATGGAGAACTCGTCAAAACTCCGAAAGACAATCCGTTAACGAGGATTGCCGGGTCCTCCACTGCTTCCGGTGAAAGCGATGTGGATTCCCTATGAAAACGGTGCTCGGGGAGAATACTGGGCGAGTTGTCCCGACCGCCAAAACGCCCAGATGGAAATAGTAAATTTGGAAAAAAAAACGTTTAAAATCTTGGTTATTGTGGACGAATATCCGAAGCATGGAAGCGGCCTATCAATTTACCCGTCAGGTCCTCTAAGTCATACCATGCGTTACCCACTTTTCGACGAACTCGGCACTTAAGATATTTCGGCAGGAATTTGGCATTTATGCCTTGTTTAAAACCACTCAAAGCAAAATTTTTTCTAAAAACCTCCTAACCTTCCCTATAGTTCACTAGTCTAGCACGTTTATTGTATACCCGCTGGAAAAACCTCCGAGCCGAAGTAGTTCATAACATTTGCAGTCGTAACCCTCTGCATGGGTTTTAACTAAACATACTTTGTAAAATGGTCCAATACTATAAAAAGAAACTGATTTCGCCGTTTAGATCTAGGATAAGGCCCCAAAAGGTCGCAATAAAATCGCTGAAATGGTCTTTCTGAAGTGAAGGAATTCGCTATAGGTGGTCTGGCCTGTTGATTGGTCGACTTTACCGCCTTGCAGGTATCACATCTGCCCACATACTTGCGAACGTCCTTGGCCTGCCCTGGCCAGAAATAGTTCTGTCGAACGCGTTCCAAAGTCTTTGCCAACCTCCATGATAGCTTCTGTGTGCCTAATGTGCCAGTCGTATCGCCTCCTCGGTTAACCCTGACGGTAGCCACAATCTCCATAGCGAGTCCTCCTCATCCTCCACACCTTTACGAAATGTAACCCTTTTAAATATCAGACCGTCATTTAGTCTTAAATCCGGCAGAGAGTCCTCATTATCTAAAATAGTTTGGGACAGATCCTGATACTCTGCACTTTTAAATTCCGGAGCCTCTAAATCTATTTCATAAGATGCGGAAGGATAATTCGACTCATCTACGTCAAAACGGGAGAGGGCGTCGGGTACAACATTCAACGTGCCCTTGCGATGTTCCATCGAGAAGTCATAGCGCTGTAACAGAAGGGACCACCCAGCCAACCGACCACTCAAGTCCTTTTGTGTCATCAACCATTTGAGACTTGAGGCAAAGCCTAACCTTCCCTGGTTTCCGAACCAAAACCACGGGACTGCACCAGGGCGAGTTTGATTCCTCTATAACCCCCATTTCCAACAACCTTTCTATTTCACTAAAAGCTTCGGCTTGCCTCGGTGGCGAAAGAGGAAAATGTCTACTTTTAATAGGAACCGCATCACCCGTATCAATGTGATGTTCGACTAGCTTGGTTTGCCCCAGACCTAACTTCTCAAACGACGTGTCAACTCATGGAAATTATGTTCCTCCCCCTTTTCTTCGACAACCTCTAGGCATGCTATACTTGGAAATATTTCAGGAGCTAACGCAAAAGCTCTCCAGAAGTCAACCCCGAAGTAGGCTTCTTGAATAAGAGAAGGAACAAGATAAAAACGAATATTTTTGGTTTTGTTTTTGAAAGTCACTGGTAAAGAAATATAGCCTAATATTTTCTGTTTACCGCCACCCGCTGTATACACAAATGCCTGTAATGGGCGGTACTTTAGCCCATTTGTATCCAAAAATTTTTGACAATCTTTGCCGAGAATAGAAACGTTCGCACCCGAGTCCAGCAATCCTACCAGAAAACTATTTTCAATTTGCACACGTACCAGAGGCCTTTCATCCTCAGTAATCATTAACGTTGTGCTTTGCAAAAGTTTACGCTCCTGAACTCGACTATGATACCTCTTCCTACATTTTAAAATATTTTCGGACACAAATGACTCTGTATTATTTTGGAAAATCCTTGACCTGACTAGCTCGTAGTTGTTGACCCTGTACTCCAAACTAGGTGAAATTTGCGCTTGACAAGCAACATCCCTACTATGATTTTTTAAAATGCAAATTGGTTTCGAATTGTTTAAATGCGCAATTGGACTATCACAATCGGAGCCATCCGAGCTGTCGGTACTATGAGGAAAAGTTACAATAATGTTTGGGTGGTCCTTCGCCAGGGTGCCACTATCCTTCGGAAGCTCACCACTTCCATTCGACTCACTGTTTGCGTGGGACCTACCACTTCGTTCAGTACACGAGGCAACTCCTGGTGTACTGGCTGATATGGGGGCTACGGCACCGAACGAGTTTCCCCCATCTTCTCGCTCGGGTACTGGTTTCCCTGCCTCCGATGATCTTTTGGACATTTCGGAGTCAACACTCCCCTATTGCCGCATTTAAAACAAAACGGATGCTTGACTGGCTCTTCACAGTAAATGTACCAATGCCCCATGGCCTGGCAGTTCCAGCATTGGATTCCTGAATAGTCCGGCTTCCTGTTCCTTCGATACTCCAAAGCCTCGAGCTGCAGATCCATTGCTCCATCTTTGCCTTCCATCCTGATATCCTGCGCTATTGTGCGAGCTTCATTTACATGCCGTCCGGTATATGTTGTTCCCAAGATTTTGCTTTCCTTTAGCACCTGCTCTCCTTTCCGTGCTACATCGCGCAGGTCATGTAAGGTCCTCACTCCGGCATTAAAAAGCATCATCTTCAGACTGCTGTTGACGTTTCTTTTTATGATGTCAATCAGCAGAGCTTCTGACAATGGCTCCCTAAGACCCGCATTTAAAGCCACTATGTCAGTATGGAACACATCGTATGACTCACTTGGCTTTTGCTTTCGCATCGAGATATCCATCATGATCTCGTGGTCACTTTTCAATGTTCCAAACTCACGCTTTAAGGAGTAGCACAGAAAGTCATATGTAGCATTAGGGTTCTGCTTCGTAAACAACCAGTACCATTCTTCTGCACGTCCTGACAGAAACAAATGGAAACTCGCCATAATTTGTTCCGATGAGCATTGGGTCCTATCGCATAGGGTGTCCAACTTAAACAGGAAGTCCGACACACTTCCAGTCCCGTCGAAGGAAACCTTCCAGTCTTGGGCTTTCACCGCTATGCTGCCAGAAATGATATTAGCCTGGTTACTTACGAAGGTCTGTGCATGGTTTCTCTCGTCCCTAGTATTATTCCTGGCATGGCTTGGGCCTTGTGAAGTTCCAACTGTAGCACGAAGTATGTCCATATTTTCCCTAATGGTCCGCATCTCATGCCTCATCTCCTCCTGGGAAGTCCTGAATAGATGATGCAACACATGTACCCAAGAGTCTGAAGGAGGCGCATTGTTGACTTGCGGTTGAGGAGTCATCCTATCGCCCAAATTGTTAAGAGGCATAGGATTTCCTAACTGAGCGCCAGCTCCATCCTGTATGCCTGTCACCAAGCTCGTCGGAGGATCGAAGAGATTCTGCATTTGCTCTACTCCAATGGATGTGTCAAAGCCATTACTACTGCCTGGTTTATCAGCTTTCTGATTGGAACCAGGAGTTAAGACAAGTCTGGTCGGATCTCCTCCACCGAAGCCACCAACTGGGAAGTGCATTACCAAAGGCCGGTTGGCTGGTTGCTTCGAAACCGCTCCTCTACCGCCTCTTGGCTTGCCCCAACTTCCGCGTCCGCCACTGGCACTTCAGAGAATCCTTCCTTCAGTCTCTTGGTCCATGCCAGGAAAATCCGTTAATCAAGATTGGAAAAAAAATGGTCAAATCTGGAGTGGGCTTGCTTCGATAAACAGCACAATAAAACAAAAGAAAATTTAGGTTACAAGGGCGGTTGGGACGAGGGTCGACGGTTTAGATTCACCCCCTTTCTATCCTATACAAAAGACGTTTTGAAAAAAAAAAGGAAAAAAAACTAAGTCTATTTACGATTACACGATACCGAAAAGTGCAAGGTATATATGTGATTCGATTATCGAATCGAACCAACCGTATAAAAATAACGCAATATATATATATATATACAAAAATATGCTGAAAGAAATGTTGGTTAATAAACAAACGTATCAAAATGTAATAAAATGCAAGTGTGTGCGTGGGTTGAAAAATATATGTATTTAAATGTTCAATGGGAATGCTGACCTCCCATCATTAAAATGCATAGGTAAATAAAACAAAAGAAACAACAATTAAACGATTGGATCCCAGTACCACCGCAATGCAGGGGTCGTCTTTGAGACTGGTCGCCCTGAGACTGGTTACGCACTGGTCCCCAAAGCAAAACAAATTTTAAATTTCACATGGGTATATTTTAATTTTCCCAAACTGGATTTCAGTAAGCCAGACCGCAATGCAGGGGTGGTCTTCTGAGACTAATCGCCCTGAGACTGGTTGGGCCACTGGAGACCAGTTAGGGTTACAACAAAAAAAAAGTATGTATTTAATTTAGCAAAAGCACTTCCGTTTGACTCCGCCGCAATGAAAGGAGCGGTTTGGAACCGACTCCCCAGACATGCGGAGTGCGGAAACAAGAAAATGAAAATCTAAGGTATTTACAAAAACTCGGTACATCCAACTGCAATGCAAGGGTGGTCTTGAGACCCATCTCCTTGAGACATGTTGGCGTACTGAAGGTAAAAACAACTTTTATCAAATACATACTATTTGGGGTCCCAGTATTCCTGACCGCAATGCAGGGGCTGTCTTTGGGACTGCCATCTCTGAAACAGGTAGGAATATTGGAAGCCAACGCAAAACCAATTTGAAATTATTTATAAGAATTTTTAGTTCAACACTTTCACTAACTCCGCCGCAATGAAAGGAGCGGATACGACCTGTCTCCCCAGACTTGCGAAGCGGGCAAGCGTAACGTACAAAAAAAAATTTGGTTTGAAAATTGAAATTTCTTAACTCCGCCGCAATGAAAGGTGCGGTTGGGACCCGCTTTCCCCAGACTTGCGAAGCCAAGAAAGATCGCCAAAGATCCCAGCTTATCCAACCGCAATGCAGGGGTGGTCTTGAGACTAGTCGCCCTGAGACTGGTTGGATTAGCTGGGGTCACCAAAAAAAATCTAAACCCCACTTAGCGGACATGTTTATATACATTTCCCGAAGCCGACATCGGACAACAGACCCGGGACACAAAAAATGTAACTTCAAAAAAAACTAAGTGCGTTCAGCGCTGCCTCGCCGGGTGAAATGCAAAACTTCCGGTGGACATGACGTAAAGTCTGGTGGAGCCCTTAGCTACTGACAACGAAGACCAATCCAGGCAACCTGATCAGTCCCACCATCCCATCGCAACGCAGGTGGCGGCTCCTGGGCCCGCTCACCTGGGACATATGAGATGGTGAAACCTCACAAGCTGACCAGAAAAGCCATCGAGGTCAGCGCTTCAGGCCCCACGTTGGGCAATATACCCGTTGGGCAATAAGGAAGGCGGTCGGCATGATTTCGAGGTGCACTGTGGCTAGTCATTGTCGGCTGGGGTGGGTTCTTGCCAACCTTACTGTCCTGCGCCATAAACAGAAAAATTCCTATCATGCCTATCAAAACGCAGAAACAACACTGAAAACGAACATCCTGTTAAACCCGGATGCCACGGACAACCCGTTAAAATTCAAAAATTCAAGAAAAGACAACAAATGACGCCGGTTAAATTCAAATTCAAAAGAAACTTAACTGGCAACTCAAAGGCAATACAATATTTTAAAATAACGAAAACTAACTGAAAATTTGAATAAGTTTAGTAACACAAAAAAAAACGTTTAAATCAAAAAAAAGCAACCGAAAACTAACTGAAAAAGAAAACTTGAATTTAAAATTGAAAATCAAAAATAACTGAAACTAACCAAAATTTGAACTTAAAGGAGCCGGAAACGACCGGCTATAACGGCTGAAATTAAAAAAAAAATAAGGCCGAACAACATAAAGGGGCGCCGCGGGTGTTGTTGCAGCGCCCGGTGCTTGGCCCACCCTCGTCCATGGCCATTGACGCACCTGTATTTCGATGGCCCCTTACTAAAACCACCTATGCCATCTAAGTTAAGAGAAAAATCAGCATTCCCATTTTATAAAATTTTATTAACAATTCATATTTCTTATACTAACATTAGAAAATAGGTCAATATGCAATTTATTTATATTAAAAAAAATCTCAAGCCCTGCTATGTGCCCTCACTTACACAAATAGAGATGTATATTTCATGAAGACCCGATATGTTTCACCTGACAAGGCAAACGGAAAATATCATTTTCTTATTTCAATTTTTCCCCTCTTTAAAACAACTTACTTAATAATTATTTGTATATTTGATATTAATAATCTATTTTGGTTTAGATTATTTTATGCGGTTTTATTTTATTTTATAGTGGCCTTTATTTATTTTATCATTGTTGTTTATGTTACGTTGTTTTCCTTTTTGTTAACAAATGTATATAGTTGTAAGACCAAATTTTCCCTTTTTGTTTCTATTTGAATTAATTATTACTATTATTATTAATGTTATTTCCCTAAGTTTCAAACCTTATTTTCCCCTTATGCTTAGTTTGATTTCATATTTAATTCCCCTATTTTTACCTCAAATCGACATCTTGGTTTAATTTTATATTTAACCCCCTGTTCCAATGTTACATTTCCATTTAGTTATAACCCTTTATTTTAATTTGACATTTTACGCCCTTTTTTGCTATCTTTAATTTACAGTTTCATTTTTGGTTTCTAATTTAGGGTTATTTTAATTATAAGTTCCTAACTTATTTAAATTTACTTTCTCCTTACTAATCTTCCTATTTAGTCCAAATTTAAATTCAACTTTCTTCAAAATGAGATTCTTTCTTATTATTTACGTTAAGCTTCTTTTTTTTCTATATTTCAAAACATTATTTCTTATTATTTACGTTAAGCTTCTTTTTTTTTCTATATTTCAAAACATTATTTCTTATTATTTAGGTTAAGTTGAATTTAATTTCCCTATTCTATCCTCCCATCTTTTCAATTTAGTTAGACAAGCAAAAACTAATTCTAATTTAACGTGCCAATTGGCACGGACTCACCGAGGATCTCGTCGCCGGTTTGTTGTAGTCGTTGTTGTTGCAGTGGCCTATATGAAGCGGCCCGCTGTTGTTGTTCTAGCTGGTGTTGTTGTATTTGTTGGCTGCGCGCTGTTGTTGCTGTTGGCGCTTGCTACGCGCTGTTTTTGTTGGCGCTTGCTGTTGGCGCTTATTTACGCGTTGTTATTTGTTGTTGTCGATGCAGTGGGCCTTTATGAGGCGGCCTCACTGTTGTTGTTCTGGTTGTAGTTGGCGCTAGCTCTAGTAGCTGCGCGATGTTGTTTTCGCAGCGCTGGTTGTTGTTAGCGCGTTTGTTGTTGTTGGCGTTAATATGCGCCTTGTTGTTGTTATTGCGCTTGCTACGCGCTATTGTTGTTAGTGGTTGTTGTTGCCGTTGCAGTGGGCCTTTATGAGGCGGCCTCACTGTTGTTGTTCTGGTTGTAGTTGGCGCTAGCTTTAGTAGCTGCGCGTTGTTGTTTTTGCAGCGCTTGTTGCTGTTAGCGCGTTTGTTGTTGTTGTGTTGGCGCTCGCCACGCGCTGTTGTTTTTGTTGGCGCTTATATGCGTCTTGTTGTCGTTGTTGGCGCTTATATGCGCCTTGTTTATTGTTGTTGGCTCTTATATGCGCCTTGTTTATTGTTGTTGTTGCCGATGCAGTGGGCCTTTGGCCAGGCGACCCCACTGTTGTTGTTGGCTGTTGTAAATGAGTAAAAAAAAATGGTGTTAATAAAAATATCAGTGTAATTGTAGAATCAATCCTGCAATCTTCGAAGATACAGTACGGTCAAACATTCGATTGTGTGAAGAAAAGTTAAAGAAAATTGCATACTTTCGGGAGAGCCGCTTTTTATATTAGGGTATCTTCTCACTAAGCAAGTCAGCGTTGTTATGCGATAATTTCTTTCCTATTAAAAGTTTCTATTTCTGGGTGGAGTTTCCATGTTTATTGGAAAGTAGGGGTTTCACCCACGAACGCAATTTTAGATAAAGAAAATGGTATTTATCGGGAAAGGCAATCATACTTCCCCTTGAGGTGTAGGAGCGCACCTTAAGGATTCGAAAAATTGTTACATGCACATTTACTCAATGCAACAGCCTGAAAGCTTTTAGGTACGGGTACACCCAGCGGCACGACCAAATAGTTGCCTATTTGATCAACATTACTTTGTCGCGTCGTGTCGCGTGGTGCTGCTTTTTCTAGGTGTACTTTGTTCCATAAGAACCCATTCAAAGAATATTTTGTCGCGTCGTGTCGCGTCGCTAGGTGAACCCTTACCTTTTAGCAACCTTATGTCCGAAAACGGAAAATGCTGCCTTTTTAAGCGTTCAGCAGAGCAACTGACAGCGAAGTAGACTACGGGTGTTTGTATGCTTAAAGCGGGAAACATCAGATACGACGGATACGTCAAAATAGAATTTGCTCTAAAATTGAAGTACGTCGCGCAACTGACGTATTGGCGGACTGACTCGTTTCCCGCTTAAGTGTAGCATGAACCTCACACAAAAAAAAAAAAAAAACAATTTGCACAAACTTACCATTTTTTTGTTGTATACATTTCGGGAGCAATTTGTTGAATGGTCATCACCACAAAGCATATACTTATTGAAGTTCTTGGATGGTTGGTGACAGGGTCCTTTTTAAGTTCTTTTCCTTTTCTTTGATCAATTTTTGTTTGCGCCCTCGGCGGCAGGCCATATGTTTTGGGACGACTCCTTCACTTGGTTTGAGAACACTTTTCCTTTTTTTCATATGTTTTGTAGTAACACCTTTTCATTTTCACAGAATTAATTTCTTTTATTAATTTTTTTTTTTTATTAATTAAATTTAGCTCCGCGGCACGACCATCTACTTCAATCACACTTTTCTTTTTAAATGTCAAACCAAATGTGGTCATGGTGCCTAGCAAATTTCCAGTAGGCATTGGAAATGTTCCGTTCATTTGGTATGGTGTGATATGAGGGTTGTCATGGTGAGCGATGCAAACAGTTATTGCCATCAGGACTCGACCCTACCTTCTTTCTTAAAAGTACCAATTTTTGTAATCATGTAGTAAATTATACAGAAAATGGGTTATATTAAAAGGGAAGAAAACTGTATTATTGGAATAAAGTGATGCATAATTATAAAATCCGGAATTCGATGAAAATAAAGAATATGATACCAGTTTTGTTACTGGTTTTGTATTAAGGCAAATTAATGAGAACAAGGTTAAATTTAGTACTGAAAATTATTTACTACTTTTTTGTTGTGGAATTCAATTCTTATGAGATTATTTGGATAAATTCTATTTCTTCAGAAGTTTTGTCCCAAAAGAAGCAATAAAGGTCTATTGCCAACTTGATAAGCCCGCTGTGTCCTATGTTCTTCCCTGGTTTTTGGATGCAGTATTTCCTTAAGAAGACAGAAAAGTAGTAGATGTTGGGTAAAGCGTAGTAAGTAGTACAATTTACTGCTATCGTATTAGGATTCGAGTCCTGAGGCACGCACCTATTTGCGCGCGCAAAATTTTTGCTGTCCGGGTCATGTGGGTGGTGTGTTCCCTGGGTGCCCCGGGTAACCCGAAACTGCTGGGTCGGGGAATTGGAAACATTTTATACTCCAAATCCGAATAGTCACTTCAATGCAAAGGAAATGAATTTTGCCAGACAAGGTACGATTGAAATTGACGTGGCTCTCATTCGAAAGCAAAATATAATGTCCAATTGAAAAATCTTTAACCGACTTGAAGCCTTTTTACAAAAAAAATTGGTTAATTAACATTTGTTTTAAATTTTCACTATTTGTATTTTATCTTTAATTCAATGACCAAACAAAATGATAGTTAATTCTGTGGCAAAATTGTAGCATTTAAAGTGTTTTATTGATAGTAAGTAAATTTCGGTACCAGTGGAGAACGATTGGAATTCAGCTGTTTCGTAGGCTGAGATAAGAAAACGGTAATCGAACAAAAAAAATTTTTTTTTTCTTTTTTAAAATTGCGGATGCTATAGGGTTAATTTATTGTTAATATTGAAGTTGAAGAAATAAAATGGTAACCAATGGACATGTGGTATGCCATAGGGGTTAATTAGTTTGTTTACATTCGTTTGACATACCAGTCCCTCACAAGAGAATGGTATTCGACTGTCAATCACACCCTGCCCAATACATTTTGTGCATACGTAACTACATTCAATCACAAAATGATAACACCAATAGGTCTATTCCCCCTTTGCTGACACATTCACGGGCGCCCGCAGTTTACCCCGGCCGCTCCAGGAACACACCACATACTTATTTTCATGGAAATTCAAAGTTCCGTTATTGATGCCTTCCCATTCCATGGGAACTCAAGAAAACAATCGATAAAAAGTCGAACCGGAGCATGAATCTAGACTGTTAACTAAAACCCGCGAGTAATGCCCAATCACCCTAAACCAAAAATGACTTAATCGAAGGCAAACCATAACAATATCCCTCGATTATGGAAATTATAATGATTTTTCATATTTTTAAATAAGGAAAATAGCTAAATATTAAAAGCTAAACATTTATTTGAACACAATGCTTGAAACAAATATAGGAATTTCAAGGTCATGGTTTATTAAATATGACGACTGTTGTACACTTGCACAGCAGTAAGAATTCTTTGAGCGTATTCCGGATGACTAGGCAACACTTTATAATAAGTCCATGTCTCGTTAAAGTCGTGGTGTACTGATTCTACGCTTTGTTCGCTGTAGAAGCCAAGTCCTTTTTGCTTTTCCTTGCAAAAGTCAGGAACGTGGAAAAACACGGCATGAACTTTTGGAGTGATACTAATATTAAGTTCATTGTAGCTTTCCTTGAATTTTGAATCAGTGTGCTGGTAGTTGTCTTTTATCTCAGAAGAGAAACAAGATTTTACAACTGCTTGAAAATTTGACAAGCATTCCACAAATTTATGACACTTGTCATCGGAAACATCTTCCAAAAGCGATACTTTATTTAATAGTGTTTTGCAGGGGTTACCATTAAAAGCAGGCGAACCGTGTGTCCTTTCTGGACTGACTTTGCATTTTTTGGTCGTCTTCACTCTCGTTCCTATATTCGGAATGCATATGTTTGTATATATGGTTTACTACTCCAATCATTAAATGTAATTCTGGAGGTGGTATTAAATCAATTAGTTTGCTATTCGCATCAGATGATATAATCGGAGGATTTACGCAACAGTTATAATCTTTAGCTTTCTCTTTTTGTGCTCCACTCTCACACCAATAAGAATAATTACCCATGCATTCACCAACATTTCTATATCCACCGCATACACCAAGATTGTCTTTAGATGCTGTACACCAAGTGCAAGGATAAAAAATGTTTGCTAGCTTTAAATCGGTGGCAATTGTACAATTAAATTCATTTATATTTAATGCAGACCACAATTTCAAAACGTTGTCGTGATTTTCTCGACCCCCTGCAACTAATCCTATGAGAAACAACTTTTTAACGCTTGAGTCTTTGAACTGTTTTGCTGCAAAATCTTCGATGTAAAATTGCCGTTTATTTTTATTTGTCGTTACGGCGTCTGCCACCGCCTGTACCGAAAAGCATACTTTCAAAAAAACTCCTCCTCCGTCAATACCAAACCTTAAATGTGTGTTGTTTACGGCCCTTTTTTCCTGAATAAATCAACAAGATTCTTAACATTGTTACAAAAAACTGTAACCTCTTCAGAAGTGGTTGTCGTATTGGTTTTAGTTTTAGTGAATTCACATTGGTTTACTTGGAAATAAGAACCAAGACTGTGACTAGATGCGGTTAGCTTAGCTTTTAGATTTGGCTCAATTATTTGGCTATTTCTGGTAGCCACCCTGAAAGCTGAAGCGATCTGATACGTTTTGTTTAACGATACTCCGACAATTGTTTGTAGCTTCGCAACATCTTCAACCGATATGAGAGGCCATTTCAGGTTTTCTCTGCTTTTGTTTCCCTTCCCCTTTAAATTTACTTTTAATGACTTGCCGCGAATCTGAGATAAACACAGTTCTCCATCCGACTTTTTGTTTTCGACAGTTGATGAAGTGCTACATCTTTTATTAAATTGCAAATCAAGTGCTCCTTCAATACAGGCGAAAATGAATTTTGTATGTGATTTTTTAGGTTAACAACATGGCTGGTCGAGTTACATCGATGAGATTTTCCTTTAGATACGTCTGAAAAACACTTCATACACTTTTTAACCGTAGATTCTTTCTTCTTCTTGAAATTGTTAGTAGATCGTTTGCTCGTGCTTTGGAAATTTGAGTGCCCTGGCTTTATTGCAAGTTTACACAAGGTACACATACACAAACTTGATACACTTGATCTTGTAGTGACTACTGAACTAAATTTCGAGGTTTTTGATTTGGTCATCACAAAATAAATTTGTAAGTTTTGATTAAAATTTTCGGTTCACTAAGTTTTTTATTAGTTGAGTTGTAAAGTATAAAAGAAGTGGGGTTTTTATCAGTACTCACAATGCCAGGAAGAAAAGTCCTTGAAGAGATGTAACTCCAGTATCATCGAAACATATGTCGGCTTGTCTGGTTCCTGCAGCGCGTAGGTAAATTTTTCTCAAAAAACACATTTTCATACAATCCCGAAAAGTGCTTGTAAATACCGTCGGTATTTACAGCAATAGATCACAAAGTCAAAAAGCAACAAAGAGTTTAAATGTTATAAATGGAAAAATATTCGTGCTTAATTAAGCATAGAAAATTCTTTCATAGGTTTCACACCAAGTCCTAAAATTCGCAAATCTTTCATATAAGTTAGCATTGAAATTAAAGAAATGTTCTATTGGAAGTATAAATATATGCATAAATGGACACTGAGAAGGGTTTACCTTCAAGCTGGGTAGTGGCCTAAGGTGCTAGACCTTCTAGCATACAAGTCACTACAGTGTTTTGAGTTCGACTCTCACAATGCCAGGAAGAAAAGTCCTTGAAGAGATGTAACTCCAGTATCATCGAAACATATGTCGGCTTGTCTGGTTCCAGCAGCGCGTAGGTAAATTTTTCTCAAAAAACACATTATCATGATTTTGATCAAACGCTTAAATTTTGCAAAATGTCTAGTATCCACATCAACAGTCATCGCAATTGGTATAGATTTTTTTAACATTTTGTGTAAATAAATGTTTAGCTGTTAATATTTAGCTTATTTAAAAATATGAAAAATCATTATAATTTCTATAATCAATGGATAAATGTCACTTATGTATAGTGAATCAATATGTGCAATATTTTATTTCTGTTTTACAGGAATAAAAAAAAATTAAAAAATCAAAACTAATTTCTTTAAGTGTATTTTTTTCGAAAAGTGGTCGGGGGATTATTTTCATTTTTTCTCAAGTATCTGAAAAAGGGTAAAGATTCAAAAAAAAACAAAAAAAATTTGATGTGCTTTGAATTTTTATTTAAACTTGGTTCAGGCGAACCGTGTATGGTGACGGATTGTTTCAGCTGACACCGGATCTACAGCTATTGCAATTTCCGCCACTGTGGCCCTACTTGTCCGATTGAGGATTCTCCAGTATCTGGTGTCTAGGGCCGGGTTTTGAACAGAAATAACTCTGAGGATATGATCGTTTGACGGGCAATCGTCCTCTTTAAAATACCCGACAATGATAATGCAACGGGGTACATTCGCCCCCTCCCAAGGAGTTAGTTTTGGGACGATGTCTTTTAACCACTCTGCAGTATTAGAATCATCGCAGACAATTGAAAGCCATCCTTGGCGAATCGCGCAGCCCGTGAAGCGCGGACTAATAGTGCCAACTTGAAGTTTAAAAACTTCATTCAAAATGGCCCTCCTTATGATCTTCAGTTGTTCAGAAGACCAGATGGTACTAGGATAATCCTGTGGGATTATGCCCAGCTGAATAGTGGTCAGGGCATCTCTAAAAGATCCCGATGACACACCTTCAGGATGAGCCGCGGTTACTAAGACACTGGCTGCCTCTCCATCAAGAGGAGGTATCTGCCTTGTCCTCTTTTGAAAATTTAGTGGGGTCGTACTATTGGATCGCCCCCTTTTATTGGTTGCCCCCCTTTGTGCCGGCCCTTGGGGCTGTTTGGCAATTTCTAAGGCGGTTTCGTATCTGTCACCCTTAGCCAGGAGTTTCTTAAGACGCTTACGAGCGGCATCATTCAAGTGCTTACGTTTTCCAACATCCTATTCAGCCCCACCATGCCTGCGGTTTCAGCTTTCGGTATCAACCGAAAGGCCAGATCTGGCCTGATCACTTGAAAGCAATCAAATCTAAAGTATATTTTTTATCATTTAATCGGTACATATAATTCCCACGAGTGTAGGGGAAAGAAGGTCAGGTGGGACATAGCCCCCGATATCCCAGTAAGACTGATTACAATTAGAGGGCGCCAGGTATCTGAAGGCCACCGTTATAAGACACACTTACGTAGTGCCATTCATCCCATGAGCACGGTACGGATCACGCTCGGGATTACGGGTTTTATTGAGTTGTCCTCTCTTTGGATTTTACTCGCCTTTTACGACAGGTATACCTACCGCGGGCATATTCTAGAACCCCAACCCGCAGGGTTTTATGAAAGAGTAAATTTTAGAAATTTTTTTATTGTATTTTTTTAGGGATTTAGATTTCCCAAAATGTGTTTTCTTCAATACATTTAATATTAAACATGTTAAGCATGTTCAGATTACTGAAATGTTAAACAATTACAAAATCTCAAATATGTATTAGCTATTTTCTGGTATTTATAGACTTTTTTATTTCAGGTGTAACTAATGTGACTATTTATTTTTTTCCTCAAGTCGGGACGCTGTCTGAAAAAAAGCTTGGTATTTTATTACTTTTTATTAAAGAAATAGAAATAGAATAAATACCTATTTGACTTACTGTGCACAAGAGCAATTTGATAAGAGTACAACATATTTGTACATAGTAATTATGTAGTAGTATTAATGCTTAGCAAACATGAGATATACATTTATACCAGTATTCTGTAATTCTGTCTCATATCAAGTCACAAAATTTGTGATATTTTATTAGATACAACTTTTGTGACTTGAGATGAATTCGGTATTCTGTAAGAGAAAGTCACAAGAAATTCGCCAGTCTTTCTCTCCCTCATTTTAACGTGTGGTGAAGACACAAATTCCCTAAATTTTAAGTAACGCATTTGGCATTCGTGCTGTAGGTGTCGAAGTAGCCCAGGCGTCCAGCGTCCGGATTATGACGCGGGAGGTCGCAAGCTCAAGTGCCGGTCCGCGAAAGTAAATTTTTATTTTTTTATTTAATTTTTTCAAATTTAATTAACTTTTTTTAAACATTTAAATACTTCTAATTCGCAAATTCACTTTTTTTTTATTTTTTAAATTTTTTAGCAAATTTTCTTTAATTAATTTTGTTTGTTTCCTGCCTACAAGCAGATGACAAATTAGTGACCCTTTATTGAGACTAGAGATGTGAGGCAGCTTACTGAATACCAAATTGTATCAAATAAGAAATAGACCACAAAATGTCTCTATTAGTGACTAGATACAGCTTACAGAATTGAGGTATTAGACTAGAGCTGTGAGCAAGCTTACTGAATACCAACCCTACAAGACGGGCTGATATTTTTACAAACACACTCACACTTCAAATTGTCAATGCTGATAAAGTTTTGTCAAAAACACTGACAATTGTCATTTATTGTCATAGATGACTGTCACATGAGGATAAAATGATAATAACAAATGATGTATTTTCAATAACTTTCAAAACTTAGCACAATTTGATTTCACAAAAATTTATTCTCACAAAAATTAACAAAAGAAGCCGCAAACAAAATTTGGCTGGAAAACAAAGATATGTAAGTATTCAATAAAATAATTAAATTAAATTAAAGTTAGCAACTATTCTTTCTTTGCAATTAAGAACCTGATTGGAGAACGTGCCGTGAAGATAGGACCTGCGTGACTCTCACTGCAGCCGACGTTTCCATCAGACAAGCGCGTTCCATTTAAACGGACGTCCACGGACGGGCAGAGTTTGTTTGCATTCTTGTGAAATCGCAGGAGCGCATTTATAACGTAGTGTTGTGAGCGTAGACTATTTCGTCATGTGAACGTCACCGCGCTTGGTGGGGATCTTTTTCGCACGGCGCCTTCTTGAACCAAACCAATGCATTTGGCTTTCAAGATCTAATCTATACATATTTGTACATTTTTTAATATTAATTATTTCAGTTGTATTTAATCTATTTATGTGTATATCTAATATTGTATTAAATTTTCAATAATATATAGCGCATTTTATTTGGTTTTAAAAAATAAATATTTGAATTCAAAAAAAAAAAAATATTGAGAAAATCATTTTCATATCAGCTTTGACAGGTAATGACAATTCTCAGTTGTGACATCACTGTGATGATAGTTATGATGTCATCATTGGTCCAAAAATAGCGTGAGAATGAAGAGTATAGATATATGCTTATTTCAAATTAGTAAGGTGTTCGAGGGAGACAAAAACTCACTCGGACACAGTTGTTGACATCAACTTTTTCTTATTCCTCGTGTGAAATGATTGAAGCGATGATCGTTTAGCTGACAGCAGTGACAATCTGTCTTGTAGGGAAATTGTATCAAATTTAAATAGGCCACGAAATGTCTCTATTAGTGACTAGATACTAGAGCTTTTGATAATCGATTAATTGAATGTTCGAATTATTCGAATGATATAATAATCGATTTTCAAAATTCGATTAGTCAGTTGTCGACTATTCGAATAATCGCTGGCAAACGATTATTCGAAAGAAGAAAATCGTATATACATAAATGTACAAAAAACTGATATGATTAATTTCAGACGGTTTTTATTAAGAATTATTAAGCAATAACAGCAATAAATAGCACATGGAATGCACAAAGTTTGTAACGTTTACAATGTTCAATCAATTTTTTTATGAAGCGCTTATTGTTGTAAAGGAAAGTCAGGAGACTCGCATTTTGTGGCAATAAACAGCCTCACCGTGGGGTAACAATATTTCCAGCTACCGAAAATGTACGCTCTGACCCCGCCGAGGTAGCTGGTATACTCAAATATTTTGTGGCAAAACCGAACAGCTCCGGATATACCACTCGGTGATTTTTCCACGAGGTTAATGGGGTCATGTTGTGTCCTATTTATGGTTCAGCAATATATGAATCAAGTTGAGACACAGCACTGTTGGTTTGTGTTTGACTATCAAATAGGAAGTCCATATCAAAATCTAAATTTGCTGAAACCCATATACCTCTTCTCTAGTTTGCAATTCTTCGTCACTAAGGTTTATGTACCTTGGATCTAAACATGATGCAATTAAGGGAGCCGAAATATTACCCGCAACACAACTAATGTCGAAGAGCAATCTTTCGCACATATAGTACTTTGAGTTCCAACGTGTGTCGCAGCCACGGTTGCCGTTTTGGCTGAAATGTACCATTTTTGGTACGATTTTTTTCTCCGGGTACGTTGGTACGCAACTTCCAAATTTGGTAGGTTTTTGCCATTTTAACTTCAACGCAACTCCAATGACACTGCTACAAATATAAAAAACTACATTTGAATGACTACAAAAAAATTATTTAGTCATGATGTTGTGTATTTTTCACTCCCCTTCTTCACTGCAGTAGAAGTGAAGTTGTACCACTTGGGGTAGGTTGCAGTGGCTCCTTTGGCTTAATTAATGATAATTCGCCGAGATGATAAAAAATACCAGATCCCAGATATTTCAGCCGAGTGCCCCACCGCGCGGGACGTTCACACAGGCCACACCAGCTTTGCATGACTGCAAGTACTGATCTTGTCCCATCTGTCACTTGCTTGTTGGAGGAACTTATGCCTCGTTAATAGCTTACTGGTCGCGAGCGGCATGCCTAGACCCGTCCAAGACTGTGAAAGTGGAGCGGATGTGCCCCTCTAGCAAGCTCATCTGCCATCTCGTTACCCGGTATATTACACTGTCCAGGCACCCATACCAGGTGAATCGAGAGTTGCTCAGCCATCTTGTTGAGAGATTTGCGGCAGCCCTCCACAGTCCCGGAATTACATGTAAACCACTGGGAAAGGGCGAAAAAAATAGCGACCCCTAAGGGTTGGCAAATTTTCTCATATTTGAATCACCGTATGTACATATATCAAAACCCGTTTCTGTGTTAAATTATGGCAGCAGATGAACTGCTTAAAATTGTTTTAATAAATGTTATATTGTTTGGCTAGCAAATTATTTTGGTACCTTTTTTCGGTTTGGTACGAATTTTGGTACGCAAAATTTTGAACAAACGGCAACCGTGGTCGCAGCATTGTATCAGCATGTTTTCCTTCATTCATGCTGTTTTTGCAATATTCGGTGAAAATATGCTGTTTTTTGCAAATTTCTTTGTAAGCCGGTGCAGCATCAAAAGCATCTTTGATTGCTAGCTGTAAAAGATGGGCATTGCATTTTATGCTGTATCTTACACTTGGCAATTTTGCTTTTGATATTGTACTAACTTGCAGTTGAGATGGGGTTTGCAATTTTCATCATCGTTCAGGCTTTGCTAACAATGCATTATACGAAAAAAAAAAAACCAAAATATTGCTTAATTTCAAAAACCCCATTTATCGTTCTATATTAAGTTTAGTCGTTTGGCCTTATTGCCATATTCCAACAGTAACTTTACTTACCACTCGGCCTTATTGCCGCTAGCAACCGAATGATGTCGCTGGAAAACCAAAGTATGGTAAAGATTACGCTATAACTTTACAAGAACTTTGTTGTCTCAGCTCCCAAAAATGTTGTAAATCTTAATTTTTGTGTGTGTCAGGGTAAAATTTGGATGTGATTAAAGGCTGTGTGTTAATCGGTATTTGTTTTCGTCAGAGTAAAATGAGGTGAACAAATTTCCTATGGTGAACGAATATTTGCCATTTTGCTGTGCCAAACGAAATGGTAAATTTTGACGTATGGAAAAAACACATGCAACAGCAAATATTCTGTGAATAAATTTTCAATTTACGTGGTTTTCAGCATTTATATTGCTTTATTTTGGTGTTCTCTTATATTTAAGTGTTTAATAACGCGTGTGTACGCATAAATTCTTGTGAAGTAATATGATTGAGAATAGGAAATGCATATCTGTGCTAACATTTATGGGTCAAAATTTCACCTAGCCCCATGGGCTAGGGTAATCTCCGTGTGTGTATCCATACTGCTGTCCTATTTAAGAATGTGGGTATCTACATTCTAGCTCAAACCGAAATAATGAACAAAATGTGTTTGGATCTGGACTTTTCAACATATATTAATTTTGTAATTAAAAATGACCATTTTGAAATTCCACATCCAAATCTTTCTATTTATGCAAAAAAAAAAAATATTAATTTCGATTTCTGTGTATGCAAAATGTGGATACTAATAATTTTTCAATGCAAAATATTGTTAGAAAACTTTTCATCAGCAGATACTGCATATTTTGTATGTAATATAAAAGGAGCCCCAGCTACAAAAAGCTGAGACTCCTATTTAAAAATGTGGGTATCTATCTACAAATTATAGAGCAGAACGTCGCCTTTGAATAGGAAACCAGGTCTTATTTCACTTGGTTTCCTATTAAAAGTGTAGATACGGCAAAAGTTTTGTAGATACCCACATTTTTTTTTAGGATCTGTGGAAAAACTATGTAGATACTGCAAAAGACAGAATTTAATTTAGCAATAACTTTATATTCATTAGCAAATTACAAAATATTTTTGCGAGAATAAACTCGAATTTTCAAGACGAGTACACCTATATAAATAACTTATTTTCAAAAAAATATGTAGATACTTAAATAGGACGGCAGCATAGCATAACTCATGACTTGGAGAATGTGTATTATGCTATGGATACACACACGGAGATTATCTCCAATAAATCTTCTTTAATCAGATCCAAATTTTACCCTGACACACACAAAATTGAAGATTTACAGCATTGAGGATTACTTCTTTGGTTGTTATTGCAAGATATTTTTACCTACCTCGGCGACATCTAGCTGTCGAAAGTTGCATTTTACAAACCAGCGCAACATCTATCAGTCAGCTACCCTTAATTTCTTTGTGTTTCTTGCTTTTGTTGTTTATTTATCTGCCAGCGCAAATTTCTTAAATCTCATCAAATCGTCTTCATTTTTGAGAATTTATAATGAAGATTATGCGATTCTTCTTCTTGATTCTTCCTTTATTATTACTCTACACGTCCCTGCAAACCAGATACCGGCTAGCAACCAAGTTAAATAGTTGGTTTCATTAATTTTTCATACGGTTACCGAAGTAGCTAATTTTGTTCAGGCCGTGTGAAAATTTTAACCATATTAACACTTTGCCTCTCCCTTGCACTTATTCTATTTTTCCATTTGCTATAAAGTATACCTGCACTCTTCAAAATAAAAAATTTCCCTTTCAAACTGTGGCTAATGTTTTGGTTAAAATGTAGTTAACAGCCATTTGTTGAAGTCGTCAATGTTTTGGCTAACATGTTGTTAATAGTATTTGTTGACATGGTTATGGAAACTGGTAACAGGTGGCTAACATTATGTTATGAAACAGTAAATGTTTTGGTTAACATGCTGTTAAAATTATTCTTTGAATAAGTCAACAAACAAGCTAGCATATGGTTAACATATGTAGTTGAATCGGTTACCGAACCAGCTAGCATATGGTTAACATTTATAATTGAATAGGTTACCAAACCAGTTACCAATATGGTTATTGCTAAAAGGACAATACTTACGGAATTTTTCCAAATAAATTGCACAAAAATTAATATACATATATACATATTTTATCATTTATTAATTTATATTAAACATTTATTTATTGATATTATACATACTAATAACTAAGTATATATCAAAATAATGTGAACCGTCTCCACAACAATTAAGGAAATGTCTACACAAGCACTACGACGAGGACACATCATCATACAAATAAAGCATTGGTATTTCTTGCCTTAAGGGGTCAACCGATATAGCTCAAAAGACGCTGTTTGGCCTCAGGATCACGAATCCCTAGGCGCTTTTTTAATATTTTGCTTCTCTGAAGAGATATTAGCAACCAAGTTTTCTTGTGGTTGTTGTAATTTTATTAGGCTGCACCTAAAACCGTGGCAAAAAAATGCGTTCAGTCCACCACCCTGACTTGGGATGGCATATCCCAGGGTTATTTGTTATAAGCGCGGCCGAAGGCCGCGAACTCAGAAAGGTATTTGTTTCCTTTAGGGGTCAACTGCTAATAAATTATGGGAGATAGCTAAAAAAAGACGGGTTTTGTCCTCAGGATCACGAATCCGGAAGCGCTTTTTTAATTTTTTGTTTTAGTGAAAAGTTATGGTCAAAAAACCGAAAAATTACCCGGGTCCGATACCAAAATTGGGGCGGAATCCATGGTATTTATGTGCAAAACACTTTTCTGAGTTGAAAAAATAACCCTGGGCTACGTCATCCCAAATCCGGACGTGTGACATAACCGTGGCTACCGAATTTTTTTCCACGTTTTTAGGGACAGCCAAATAAAACTACAACCACATGAAAACTTGAAAATTTGATTGCAAATATCTCTTCATGGAAGCAAAATATTAAAAAAGCGCTTCCGGATTCCTGATCCTGAGGCCGAATCCCGTCTTTTGAGCTATATCACATAATTTTAGGTAATTTATTAGCAGTTGACCCCTAAAGGAAACAAATACCGAAAGGTGTTTCGCACATAAATACCACCGCCCCAATTTTGGTATCGGACCCGGGTCATTTTTCGGTTTTCTGACCATAACTTTTCACTAAAACAAAAAAATTAAAAAAAGCACTTCCGGATTCGCGATCCTGAATCTCTTAGCTAATTTATTAGCAGTTGACCTTAAAGGAAACCACCCTTGCGTAAAATGGATTATTAAGAATTACCGAATTTAGGCGTAGCGCAGTTCTCCACTGCAATTAAGAAGTCGCATCCGCAAGCGCCTCGACTAAATCCGGAATTTTTTAAAAAGCCGTTTCATGCAAAGGTGGACTTGCAGTTTGAAATGCTTTATGTATGATGATACGACCCCGTCGTAGTGTTTGTGGCGATGTTTCCTTAATTTTTCGACCCGACTTCAAAAGGCGCAGCCACTACCGTCTGAATTTCTCGGAACCATCGAACTTTCCTTTTGCATTTCCTACGCTGTATCTCCCGCCATCACTCGTATACGGGCATGCATAAAAGAAGGGAGAATTTCTATTAAAAATGCAAATAAAAAAAAAAATATTTTACGCTTACCTTTTTTTCGTGAAAAAATTTGACAAATAATAATTAATTTATGAAAGCTGCAGATTGTCAATTTTTGGGATATTTTCTTATGCTGTTTCATTCGCACTCATAATATTAGGCATAGTACAAAATCAACAATGTTTTCTCTTTTTGGCAGATCGTTTGCACATTAACCATAAAACGAACTTTTGGTATTTAAAGGCCCACATTTTAATTTAATTCAGAACAACTTTTTTTTGGTTGCTTAAGGTTAACATAATTTCGGGAAATTTGTCAAATGAAAAATGTGTGTGTGTTTGCAATGCGGTTAGCCGTGGTTTGCAGGGGTGTTTAAAACATCAAGGTGGTGCATTTTCTTTCGGTGGCTTTGTATTCTGGTAGAAGATTCTTGCAGGGAAGGTGAAGCCAAATGCAAATTTGCCAGTGTAAACAGGTTCGAAATGACACATTCAAATTCGCCAAATTTGGTGCAGTATAAATGTACTATAAGTCTGTGGTCGCCGAAATATGCGTAAACAATTTGCTATGCTGATTTTAACTTCTTAAGTTCAGAAATAATGAAATATGAATAAGACGTATTTGAGAATGGTTTAGATTCTTAATATCTTACTTCCGGGAAGTGGACCAGGGAAACGATCCATTCGAAAATATCTTATATATGGTGCGCTTTCCTTAAAAATTGGTACATTGGGAGAATTAGGTCTAAATTAACAGGGGCCAACACGAATGGGATATAGAGGAAGAGGGGCGTGGTAGAAGGAAAGAGGACAATGAAGAGCAAAAGGGAGAGAGATAGAAAAGAGAGTTGTACGAAGAAAGATAGGAAGACTAGGTGGCAAGCCTGCTTTTTGGAACATGGTCGCAAATACCTTTCACTTGATACCCATATAGGCATATCTGCTCAATATTAAAAAAAATTGAGATAGGTGGCAACCCTGTGAACCGCCCCAAGTGGCAACACCCACGCATATAATCTTAGAATGAATCATACTATTTATAATGCCAAACTTTATCCACATCGGTCAAACGGTTCCCGAGATATCAATAAAAATAAATAAAATGCGGAATAAAATCGAAAATACCTTTTATTTTATTTATTTATTTATTTATTTATTTTCCATCTACAGTACAAAGTACCTTACAGACTAAAGAAACAATAATAATTATTTTTAAAACATACTTATCAAATAATAGAATTTAAGATCAACACAAAATTAGATCTTGATAAGGAAAAATCAATTAATTTAAAAGAAGATAAGTCATTAAATTCTTTTAAGGCGCGCGTAATAGGTGCATTACTTTCAAAATTAGTTCTGCAACTAGCAACGTAAAAAGGAAGAAAGCTTCGCAGATTTCTTTGCGGAACGTTAAAATTTATTCGCTCTAGAAGAGTTGGGCAATCGACATTGCCATTAAATATATTGAAAATGAACGAAAGAGCTAGAATAGACCGTCTTTTCTCTAGAGAGCATAGATCAATAAGCAATAGCCGGGATTGGTACGGAGGCATTGGATCCTCGAACCGTAAAGAACGCAATGCAAAGTTTAGAAATATCTTTTGAACCCGTTCGATCCTATTTATCGATTGTTGATCGTAGGGTCTCCAGATAATTACTGCATATTCTAAGTTGGAGCGTACAAGAGAAGTAAAAAGAAGCTTAAAAGTGTATGGATCAGAAAAATCAGTGGAACTACGTCGAATGAATCCCAATACCGAATAAGCCTTTGAAAGAATGAAATTGATGTGATTATTAAATGAAAACTTTGACTCGAAAACCACTCTAAGACTTTAATCTCTGAAACTTTGTTTAAAACGCAGTTATCAATATAATAAACGGTAGGCGTAGCATTGAGACGCCTAGTAAAAGTTAAATGAAAACACTTAGCAATGTTCAACGACAGCCGCGACTTTTCACACCACAAATGAAGACTGTTCAAATCACTTTGAAGCTTACTTGCATCTTCCATATTGTTAACCATCGCAAAAATCTTCAAATCATCAGCAAAAAGAAGATAATTTGAAAAGGTAAAACAACTTCCAATGTCATTTATAAAAAGAACGAAAAGTAGAGGGCCTAAAATGCTACCTTGAGGAACACCAGAAGGGGCAACAAAGAAGTCCGAAGTTGAGGAATCAATTGAGACAGCTCAACGACGATTGGATAGATATGACGTTATCCATTGCAAAACGGATGAATGGAAGCCAAGGCAAGCTAGCTTACTGATCAGAATCCTGTGGGATACTCTGTCAAACGCCTTAGAGAAGTCAGTATATATGCAATCCACTTGCGAGCCAATCGAAAAAGCTGAGGTGCAAAAGTCACTAAATACCATTAAGTTAGAGACTGTCGAGCGCCCAGAAATAAATCCATGTTGGTATGGGCTTAGTAATGATTTTACAGCGAAATAGATTTTGTCCTTAACCACACTTTCAAACAACTTCGAAATATTTGATAGTTTTGCAATTGGCCTATAATTACGAACATTACTTTTACTACCATTTTTGAAAAGTGGCGTAATTGATGTAATCTTCCAATCATTAATGAAAATACCGGAAGAAAGGGATTTGTTGAAAATCAAGTGCAAGGGGTATGACAACGCTGGACAGGCCCTTAAAAAAAGAGCTGATAGGCCGTCTACGTCCGATTTTGGCGAAGTATTGAGAGAAACCATCGCCCTTGAAACTTCATCAGAGGAGATATGCAAAGTCCCTAGAGTAATAGAAGGGGGTATTTCAGATGAAAAGTCAGGTGAAATCACATCGTCTTCAACAAAATTAGAAACAAAATAATCCGCAAAAAGATTAGCGGCCTCAACAGGAGTATTAGCCGACTTGTTATCTAAAAATAATGAACTGGGAATACTAGAAACTTTTTTCGATTTTACGAAGCTCCAGAAATATTTCGGGTTAGCTTTGATATTACGCTCAGTACTCCTTATATAATTTGTGTACAGAAGATTATTTAATGACTTAAATTCTTTCTGACATTGCTGAAATTTTACAAAGAATGCTTGGATTCTAGTTGATTTGAACTTCTTAAGGTATTTGTTTTTAATGTTTTTTAAATTCATTAAAGCTTTAGTATACCAAGGTGACTTATAAGATCGCTTATAGGTATGTTATTTAAACAGAATTCATTAACTTTAGATTTAAAAGTTGAACGTCCAAGTCCAAAAGAAGTTCATCCCAATTAATTTCAGAAATAGACTTATTAAGAGCTGGAAAATCACAAGACGCAAAATCGAAGTCACTCCTCACATCAGCCACGATTTCCGAAAAAACATAAAATTTTAGCCCGATTTCTAAAGGCACATGGTGCATAGTTGCTTCGGAAATCGGCGAACTGCATTTAGATATACAAAAATCAACATTATCACTGATGTATATAAGATCTAATAATCTATTTAAATCATTAAAAATAAAGTTTACTTGAATTAGATTTACACTAAGGAAATTGTCAATACAGTAAGACTCACGCTCAATGGTAATATTACTTGGAAAAAGACGTGCGTTATCAGACTTACTACACCATACTATGTCACTGAGATTAAAATCACCAAGAACACAAATATGGTCATTTTTAAGATCAAGGGATAGCCCAATTACATTATCTACATGTGCTTTATATAACTCAAAGTTACTATTAGGTGGAATATAAGAAGCAAATACATATAAATAATTTCGAGATTTCATTCCTTTGATTCGAACGCAAACTTGGTCGAGCAAAGTGTCATCATTGCCAAGGTCAACCATTGTTGCACGGAATTTACGTCGAACTGCAATTAGAACACCACCTCCTCTTAAACAGCCAGTTTTCATGGAATCCCGATCCTTACGAAACACATTGTATAAATTAGGATCGAAAAACTCACTATCGTATAAATCCGATTTAAGCCAAGTCTCGACAATCACCAGCGCATCATAAACTTCTTGTGAACTAAATTGAAATACAGTATTAGATTTTGTTCTTAGGCCAGAAATATTTTGATAGTAGATTTTTAGCTCAGCTCTAGATTCAGGAGAAGCATTACCATCCATTAAGACCTTTGGGTCCGACCTCCCCGTCTTCGAAAAAAATTAAAAGGTTTTACTTTTACATTCAAAGGCCAAATTTTCGCATCGAGAATACTGGGATAGAACACCCAACCTGAAATTAACGTGTGTACGATTTTCTGCTCGGTCATCTTTTTTAATTAATGCATAGCAAGAGAGAGCCTTTTTATCAATCTTTACTTGTTTACACACATAATTAATAATCTCATCGGCAGTGACTTTAGGGTCGAATGACGACAAATGCGCCCACTTCATGCGGTCAGCTACGCACAACTCTGTGCTATCATTAGACCCAACAACAACCACATTGTTATTTCGTCGTTGGTTGTTTACTTTTGTCCACGCCGTATTATCTTCAAATTCGCTTTCATCATTTACTTGCTGTTGAGAAAGCACAGCATTACCCGAAGCTGGCAGGTTATCGGACACAACAACAGAAGTGACAGCAGGTAGGTTAAGAGAACCACTAACTTCTGACTGAGCAATTGCATTAGAACCACTCTTCTCTCCAATGTTGCGTTGAATTGCAGGCGAAGCGCAATTGTTAATTTCAGCATCACTCTCAGCAGCGAAATTTGCAGCTAGCCCAGTAGCGAGTTCAGCAACAACACCACTGTGAAATAATTTGATTGTCAATAGAAAATGCATCTCTGTGCTACAATTTATGGTTGTCAAAATTTGAACGTTCATATTCACCAGGACAATTGTCAGAATTTACCATCGCTCAGTCGAAATATACGATTTTCAACCGTTTGGCACACGGCCTAACAGTGATCAAATTTAATCTGCGGATGTACGGTATCGAAAAAACTTGGTCAAAAGTGACGCATTTGGTGCAGTGTAAACGTAGCTTAAGTCTATGGAATTTGTAAGCGAAAATAAGAAATATCAGCTTAATAGTACATTTGGCGCTTTTTTCCATACAAATTTCATTATCCAAATTTGGAATTCCATCGCATTTGGCCTCATTCCCTGAACAATACAATCCACAAATCCTCAAAATAGCAACCCTGCCTGTGTTCCACATTTAGAATTGTCCAGCAAGAACCTTAATGGGTAATTAACGTGTGAAAACTTTTGCATTATGCACAGTTCTAAATAACAATTTCAACTATTTTTTTTATGATATTGGACCAGTTCCACTAAGAAAAGAGAGAAGCCTTCTTGATTCTTCCTTTGTTATTCCTCTACACGTGTTTAAAACATCAAGGTGGTGCATTTTCTTTCGGTGGCTTTGTATTCTGGTAGAAGATTCTTGCAGGGAAGGTGAAGCCAAATGCAAATTTGCCAGTGTAAACAGGTTCGAAATGACACATTCAAATTCGCCAAATTTGGTGCAGTATAAATGTACTATAAGTCTGTGGTCGCCGAAATATGCGTAAACAATTTGCTATGCTGATTTTAACTTCTTAAGTTCAGAAATAACGAAATATGAATAAGATGTATTTGAGAATGGTTTAGATTCTTAATATCTTACTTCCGGGAAGTGGACCAGGGAAACGATCCATTCGAAAATATCTTATATATGGTGCGTTTTCCTTAAAAATTGGTACATTGGGAGAATTAGGTCTAAATTAACAGGGGCCAACACGAATAGGATATAGAGGAAGAGGGGCGTGGTAGAAGGAAAGAGGACAATGAAGAGCAAAAGGGAGGGAGATAGAAAAGAGAGTTGTACGAAGAACGATAGGAAGGCTAGGTGGCAAGCCTGCTTTAAATTTAAATATTTGGAACACGGTCGCAAATACCTTTCACTTGATACCCATATAGGCATATCTGCTCAATATTAAAAGAAATTGAGATAGGTGGCAACCCTGTGAACCGCCCCAAGTGGCAACGCCCACGCATATAATCTTAGAATGAATCATACTATTTATAATGCCAAACTTTATCCACATCGGTCAAGCGGTTCCCGAGATATCAATAAAAATAAATAAAATGCGGAATAAAATCGAAAATACCTTTTATTTGATACCCATATTGGCATATCTTGCTCAATATAAAAAAAAAAATTGAGATAAGTGGCAACCCTGTGAACTGCCCCAAGTGGCAACATCCACGCATATAATCATAGAATGAATCATACTATCTATAATGCCAAATTTTATCTACATCGATCAAGGGGTTGCCGAGATATCAATAAAATAAATAAAATGCGGTTAGGTGGCAACCCTAGGTGCCAACCCTGCTTGAGATTTACATATTTGGAATACGGTCGATAGATAATACCTTTCATTTGATACCCATGTAATGTTTGGGGTATGTCAAGTATTATCTTAGCTCTTCAGCCGCATTTGAGTGAGCATTAAAATGCCCCACGAGATTCCGCAATTAAAACACAAGAGTTGAGTCTTAAAATTGGAATGATTTATTCGGCTCATCGCCGTTCTTTTATATGCTTACACTCTACCTTATGAGTAATCTAATTTACAAACTTACATTTCTAAGTGGTTAGTCATGCTTATGAATCTACGTTGTTGTGCATGCATACAAACATATATGTATATGGGTTCAATCGAGTTTATGTTATTGGAGAAGTGCAGCGCAAGCTAAATTGATTTGGGTATTTCACGTATTGTTACAATACGACGCCATCGACCACACATAAATATTGTCCATTTGAATTAATATTTGGGGAAAACCCACCGAATTATGAATTTTTAAAAGAAAATAAAATCAGCCCATTATACAACCACGAAGCTTATGACAAAGAAGTAAATTATAGGCTTCAAACAGCACAACAGAGAGCTAGGAAATTAGTCCAAGAGGCTAAAGAAAAACAAAAATTAAATTATGATAAAAGTAGGTATAGTAAGGAAATAAACATAGGAGATTTAGTATTAGTTAGAGAAGAGGCCTCCCATAAGTTAGAAAATAGATATAAAGGATACTACAAAGTTAAATATATCGATGAGAACAACAATTTTACTTTAATATCGCATAGTATAGGAAATAGCAATAAAAACACTAAAGATATTATAATTCATAAGAATAGACTTAAAGCAATGTAACTACACTAATAATAACAAAAAAAAAAAAAAACACAACCAAACAATTAACACTCATCTATCATTTTGATAAACAGTCACACAAACAAAATACAACATATCATGTTCAAAATACAAAAAAAAAATTTAACCAGTCAGTACAATAAATACACAGGTGAAACGAATGTAAACAAAATAACGTAAGAAAACCTTTTTCCGACTGCATAACAATAAACGATAAGCTAAGTGGGTCAAACATTTTATTACCTAATAATTAACTGTTACTCAATAAGTCATTGAACAGAATACTCATACATTAACCAAAATGTATGAGCATTCTTTTAAAGAGAGGAGGTGTAGTATGACAGCTAAGCAAAATAAAATGTTCACAGTTCAATATACTTTTGGCATATTCAAATCAATTTAGCTTGCGCTGCACTTCTCCAATAACATAAACTCGATTGAACCCATATATATGTTTGTATGCATGCACAACAACGTAGATTCATAAGCATGACTAACCACTTAGAAATGTAAGTTTGTAAATTAGATTACTCATAAGGTAGAGTGTAAGCATATAAATGAACGGCGATGAGCCGAATAAATCATTTCAATTTTTACTCAACTCTTGTGTTTTAATTGCGGAATCTTGTGGGGCATTTTAATGCTCACCCAAATGCGGCTGAAGAGCTAAGATAATACTTGACATACCCCAAACATTACAATGGCATATCTTGCTCAATATTAAAAAAAAATTGAGATAGGTGGCAACCCTGTGAACCGCCCCAAGTGGCAACACCCATGCACATAATTTTAGAATGAATCATACTATCTATGATGCCAAACTTTATCCAAATCGGTCGAGCGTTTCCCGAGATATAGAGAAAAATATATAAAATGCGGTTCGGTGTCAACCCCAGGTGGCAAAGCTGCTTGAGATTTACATATTTGGAATACGGTCGAAAATACATTTCATTTGATACCAATATTGGCATATCTTGCTCAATATAAAAAAAAAATTGAGATAAGTGGCAACGCTGTGAACTGCCCCAAGTGGCAACACCCACGCATATAATCTTAGAATGAATCATACTATCTATAATGCCAAATTTTATCCTAATCGGTTGAGCGGTTCCCGAGATATCAATAAAAATAAATAAAATGCGGAATACAATCGAAAATACCTTTTATTTGATACCCATATTGGCTTTTATTATTGGTTAATAAAATTAACTAAAAAGTAAAAAATAAATTGACTGTAAAAAAATATAACACTTTATAAGTTCATTGTAACCTTTAACGATAATTAGGCTTCTTCGTCTGCGACAAAACAATTCCATTTTGTACATATTTATATATTTTTAACATTAAAACTTTAAACCTAAATTATCAAATCTTCCAGTCTATATCACATTCCCAATTTTATCAATAATTAAAGCGTGTTAAATTTTGATGGTATAATTAAGAACATTTAGGACCTTCTTTTCTATTTGTTGGTATAATTAGGAACATTCAGAACCTTCTTTTCTTCCTATCGAAATGTAACACGCTTTCATTATTAACTAGAGTTTGCCCAGTGGTTGAAATTCAACCACAAAATCTTTTTTTATTTCTCTACCTTTTTGAAGTTCAGTTTCCCTAACTATCAGTTTCCTTAACTATCATTTCTTTTGCTATTTCTTAAATTTTTCTTACTTTTCCTTATTTTTTATATTTTCCGTTTCTTTATATTCCTCTTCTTTTTACCTTTTCCTTCCTCTTTACATCATTCAGGAATACAGTTTCAATGTTAATAATTGTTTATTTTACGTCGTTTTTATTCATCTTTGTTTCCTTTCCTTTTTTCTCCTATCCTTTCCTTTTTCATTTGCTTTCCTTTGCATTTCTTTCCTTTCTTTTCATATCCTTTTCTTTCCTTTTCTTTACTCTCCTTTTTTTTCTTTGCTTTTCTTTCCTTTCCTGCCTTTTCTTTCCTTCCCTTTCCTTTCCTTTCCTTTCTTTTCCTTTCCTTTCTTTTCCTTTCTTTTCCTTTTCTTTCTTTTCCTTTCCTTTCCTTTTCCATCTTTTTTTCCTTTCTTTCCTTTCGTTTTACTTTCTTTTTTTTGCCTTTCCTGTCGTTTCGTTTCATATCCTTTTCTTTAGTTTTATTTCGTTTGCCTTCATTTTATTTATTTTCTTACCTTTATTTTCCATTACATTCCTTTTTTCTTTGCCTTTCCTTACCTATAATTTCCTTTCCTTACGTTTCCTTACCTTCTTTCTTCTCCTTTTTGTAACTCCTTTAGTTTTATTCCTTTTCCATTCATTTCCTTTAATTATTTTTTTCCCTTTCCATTCCCTTCCTTTGCTTTATTTTTCTTTCTTTTTATCTTTATTTCTTTTTCATACATTCCTCTTCCCTACCTTTTATTTCCTTTATTTTTCTTTTCTTTCCTTTCTTTATCTTTATCTTTCTCTAATTTCCTTTCATTTCATTCCCCTACTTTCATTAAATTTCCTTTCTTTCCCTTCCTTTTTTCTTTTTCATTCCTTTTCTTTCCCTACCTTTACTTGCCTTTGATTTTTCTCTCTTGCCTTTCCTTTATTTTCCTTTTATGGTTCGATGACCAACAATAGGTGATGAAAAATTTTTAAACACAAAGCCATTTGATAAGTGCCCTTGAGCAAGGCCGAAATTACGTAATCATGGTAGCTTGTAAGTGTTGTTCCTTTTCCATCTTGTTCACTAATAATAAAACACAGAATAATTTAAGAAAAATGATTCACAAACGGTCAAAAGTCCACTAAGTTTTCAAAGATTTTCAAATTAATGACCACAAACTTACAACATACTTACTTTTTAGTTAATTTTATTAACCACTAATAAAAGCTTATTTTTAAAAAAGTTTTTTTTTTCTTTATTTTATTTTATTTTATTTTTGCACTGCTCGCCTGAAATGATTTTTACTTCGAAGTCAGAGTACCTACAATACTTTTGGCTTTAGTTTATGATAATATAAGCTAAATAAACATGTTTCACGCAAAAACTAAAATAATCTTCAGAGCCGTTTTTGAGAAAACCGCCAAATAACCGCGTTTTTTTAAGTGCTTCGGAAAACTTCATTCCTGGTCACATATTGGAAAAGGCTATATATTCTGAAAGAGGATTAAAACCGCCGCCTTGTTGTACTTTTAAAATATCTGTCCACTGACTCTAGTGAAATGCAATTGAAAGTGCATTTTTATACCGAGCGTACTAGTACTAGTACAAGGGTATATTAATTTTGTTCACATCACGGTAGTACGTAACGGCACAAAATAATCGAAATAGATATAGAGTTCCATATATGAAAGTTCTTAGGTTGAAAGGGGGAGTTCATTAAGGCATGTCCGTCCGTCTGTCCGTCCGTCCGTCTGTGTACACGATTACTTGAGTAAAAACTTATATATTTGCATGAAATTTTATATACAGGTTACTTTTTGGCCAAGGTAGGTTGCTATTGAAAATGGGCGAAATCGGATGATAACCACGGTATCGAAAATTTCGAAAATCACACAAATTGACATATTTCGGTAACTGAAATGGCTAAAATGATATAATTTTATAGGTGAATCCTCCTGGTCATTCTCTTATGATTTTTCCATAAATTTTTTATAGTGGGCATGGCACAAAGCATACTAGTATCGTTGGGATTATACCTGATGAAATTGGATGAAATCGCCCTCCAACCATGCCCACTTTCGATATCGAAAGCTTTGAAAGTCACCTAAATTGATATAATTCGGTAACGGAAATGGCTAAAATGATATAGTTTGGCAGGATGAACCCCCCAATCATTCTATTATGATTTTTTGATAAATGTTTAGATGTGGGCGTGGCAACGCCCACCTTTAAGGGAGGAATTTTGGAATATTCGACTGGGCAAAATTTTTAAACTGATTACTTCAGACTCATGAAATTTGGCACAACAATTTTGGACGACATCGCTTCCCGACCACGCCCCATTTCGATATGGAAAATTTCGAAAATCACATAAATTGACATAATTCGGTAAGCTAAGATAGTAAAAACTTTAGGTAAATCCTCCTAGGGCCTATATCATTGTTATCCCGTTCTGAAAATTACCGCTGGGTATTTAATGTTCGGTTCACCCCAACTCAACTTCCTTACTTGTTTAGACTAAAATTAACTGCTCTATAAAACTAGATACTCGAAATATTTCTTCTTCTTATTTTTAAATGTCTTTAAAGGGGCGTATGAGTAACAAAAAATGCACTTCCAATTGCTTTTCACTAGAGTCAGTGGACAGATATTATAAAAGTAAAACATGGAGGTGGTGGCGGTTTTAATCCTCTTTCATAATATACAGTGTACGACAAAACTAAAGCACATAAAGTCGCTCAGCTAAATTTGGTTGAAAAAAGATTCTAGGTGCAAGTTTTAAATTTTGCATTTGTATTTATTGATGAAGGGCATATTAGTTATTAGAAATATGAAACAAAAAACCCAGTTTCATTTAAAATAAATTAAATATACTCTTCAGGTTAACTAAAAAATTTGTGCGACAAAACTAAAGCACAAATTAAAGTAGGTCCGGTTTTTATACCTTTCATGAACATGAAATGGTATTATAACATTGGTCCGATGTTTGTAAGTATGAGAAGAAGAAGAGATGGACCCATCACTAAGTATACCGAAATGATCAGGATGACGAGATGAGTTGATTTAGCCATGTTTGTCTGTCTGTCTGTCTGTCTGTTTGAACGCAAACTAGTCCCTCAGTTTTTGAGATATTTGGCTGAAATTTTGTATGCGGCCACCATTTTCTAATATGGGAATCATTTGTCGGAAACGGCAAGATCGGACCGATATTACATATAGCTCCCATACAACCGATTGTTCCGATAAACGGGGTTTGGGCTATAACTCCTGTAATTAAAGAGGTAGGAACGTAAAATTTTGTGAGAATTGCTTTTTTTATATAAGAACTATCGGTGTAGAAAATCATTGTGATGGGATAAATATTTCACATAGCCCCCATACAATCGATTGTTCCGATAAACGGATTTTGGGGTATATCTCCTGTAATTAAAGAGGTAGGAACGTGAAATTTTGTAAAAGTGGCTTATTTCATATAAGAAATATCGATGTTGAAAATCATCGAGATGGGATAAATATTTCACATAGCCCCCATACAATCTATTGTGCCGATAAACGGATTTTGGTAGATAACTCCTGTAGTTATATAGGTAGGAAAGTGAAATTTCGTAACAATTGCTCTTTTAGAATGTGGAATGTCGATGTTAAAAATCAATGAGATTGGACCAATATAGCACATCGCCCCCATATAATCGATAGTTATTTCGGTATGAGCTAAAGTTAAATTGAAACAAATTGTACTGGGGATCGAACAGTGAAAATCGTGACGCTTATTCTTGAAAGGTATATAGCCTTCTGCACAGCCGAAGACAGCTTTCCTTACTTGTTTTTCTTAAATGTGTGCAAAAAAATGTAAAATGCGAATTCCATAAATTATTTGGACAGGATCTATTATGTAGGACAATTTAATAACATTTCTTTGAAGAAACTTTACGTCTTTTCTTAGCATTTAAAACGATTTTATTCCAAATAAAGAAAAAATAATTGTTTGCTGGACACTATATGATCTGAAATTGTCTAATACGACAAGGAATCTTATTTTGCTATCAAATAAAACAATTCTGAAACATTCGGACACTTTTTATAATTTTAATTTTTTTTCATATATTTTTTTTGTAATCTTAACCCTAGTTCGGCCGACGATTTTTGTAACTCATTTGGGCCAACGCAGTCACCCGGGTGACTGTATTTAATAAAATGCAAAGTCAGATGTAAATGAACAACAGGTAAAAACAAGTATGCGGAAATAGTGCAGTTGAGTATATTGTAACATTATCAGCATCTGGTAACCTTATCACCTGTTATATATACGCATATATATATTCATATCTGTATAGCTTCTGATTTGGTCACCCAGGTGACTACGTCGGCCAGAACAAGAAAAAAAATTTTCAACTTCTAATATTTGGCTATAAATAAATAGTGCAGTTGAGTATATTGCGGAAATAGTGCAGTTGAGTATATTGTAACATTATCAGCATCTGGTAACCTTATCAGCTGTTATATATACGCATATATATATTCATATCTGTATAGCTTCTGATTTGGTCACCCAGGTGACTACGTCGGCCAGAACAAGAAAAAAAATTTTCAACTTCTAATATTTGGCTATAAATAAATTCTTTAAACTTTGTTTTGTATTTTTTCTACTTGAAATTCATTATTCTTAGATGTCAGGGAAAATAAGCTAACTGAGTTGATTAAAAATTGGTCTTTTCGTGCCGCAAAAGTGAAATAGTCACCCGGGTGACTCGTCGGCCGAACTAGGGTTAAATAAATGTTTTTTTAAATTATTTAATGAAAAACGTCACTTACATCATAATTGCATTTGATTTGTCTTTGTAATGGAATTTATTACGGTTGTGATGTTTTGTGAGAAATAGAATTACCGATATCTGTAAACAAATGAATTTTCATAATTTTGTTGACTACGTTTAGGGACCGATATGCCGAAAGATAACAACGGGGATCGTGATAGACGGCGAATGTTAAATTAAAGAAGTAAACTTCCCCTGGGAGTGCACCGCACACACTTTCTTTTTTTTAATAAAAACGCTCGTAAAAAGCAAAATAAAGTCATGACGCATGATAAATCATTTTGCGGTGATATTCCCTGATTTATTTTTAACGAATTAAAAAAAAATTTTGGCAAAAGTGCCACAAAACAATTAGGTTAGGTTAGGTTCAAGTGGCTGCCGCAGAGGCACACTTAGGGCAGAGGCACACTTAGTGATACCACCAACACAAGGAAAGTCAGTCCCGGGACCCAGCCATATGGAAAATCCCTGAGTTGTTGGGATTTTTCACATAGCAGAATCCCGGGACTGACACTCCTAAACCGACACTGTTACTCCTCCTCGAACCACTTAGATGACTTATGAAGCCCATCAAGTCCTTTATGTCCAGTCCGCGATCTGGCTTAGGCTATCCAGGAACGGAACTCCCAAAAAGCGCGTTCTCGCGCCGCTTAAAGCCGGACAGTTGCATATGAGGTGCTCCACTGTTTCCTCCTCCTCATCATCTTTGCAACTCCTGCAGCATCGTCGGTAGGGCACACCTAGCCTTTCTGCATGCCTACCAATGAGGCAGTGACCGGTTAATACCCCTATCAATATGCAGATTTCCCTCCTAGTTAGGGCATAAATGCGTCTAGACCTTTTAAGATCCCATTTTGGCCAGGTTTGTTTCGATATGCGACACCCTGGGGATTGCAGCCATCTTTCGTTGGCTTGACGGAGTGTGTGCTCCTTCAGCATTAGTTTGCATGTGGCAAACGGCATACCTAAGCGCTCTTTATCCTGAAAAACCTGCCTGGCAAGCTCGTCTGCCTTACAGTTTCCCTCAATGTCCCTATGTCCCGGGACCCATATGAGGTTTACGCGGTTCTGTTGGGCCATCTCCTGAAGAGATCGACGACAGCTGAGCGTCAGTTCAGAGTTGAACGTGTATGAGCCAAGGGATTTGATGGCCGCTTGGCTATCGCTGAAAATAGCGATATCTTCTCCGATAACACGTTTGCTTAACCAGGCCGCGGCGTCCAGGATTGCCGAGACTTCCGCCTGGAAGTCGCTACAATGATCAGGTAGTCTGAAGGAGAGCTCAAGGTCCAAATCCCTTGAATAAACTCCTCCTCCAACTCTGCCGTCCAACTTCGAGCCGTCGGTGTATATGGAAGTGCCACCATTTGTTTCGGGACACCAATCCGTCCTCTCCCAGTCTTCTCTGCTGGGAATGTTTATTTTGAAACAGCTATCCCCGACTGTAGTAGTCGCACAACGATCTCTGCTTAGAGGGAGAAAGCTGTAAGATTCCAGAATACTGGAGTGTCCAATAGTACCCGCAGCCCAACTGGAGGTTTCTCTTAGGCGCAGAGCTGATGCCGCCGCTGACCGAAACCCTTCCAGATCAAGTGGCAAAATGCCCAGAATGACCTGGAGGGCTTCGTTGGGCGTTGTCCTTAGCGCACCGCTTATACAGATCATATTGGATCTATGGACTTTCCGCAACAGATTCAGGTATGTTGCCTTGCTCAGCGCAGGCCACCATACGACGACTCCATAAAGCATGATTGGGCGAATGATGGCCGTGTAGATCCAACTGCATACTCTAGGGCTGAGCCCCCATTTTTTGCCAATGGCTCTTTTGCATGTGTAAAGAGCGATGCAAGCTTTCTTTTGGCGCTGAAGAACATTCTCCTCCCAATTCAATTTCCTGTCCAGAACTATGCCTAGAAACTTGGCCTTATCCGACAAACCCAGGCGCGTGCCATCTAGTTCTGGTAGGCTTAGTGGCGGTATTTTGTACCGGTTGGTGAAGAGGACAAGTTCCACCTTCCCTGGGTTGATACTAAGTCCGCAGCGAGAGGACCACGTCGAAACTTCTCGCAGTCCTACTTGCATCAGGTCACACAGAGTTTGTGGGAACTTGCCTCTGAATGCAATAGCTAAATCGTCTGCGTATGCCACTATCTTCCCGCCCCCCCAGCTTGTGTCACGTAGCAACGAGTTGACTGTGAGGTTCCATAAAAGCGGGGAAAGAACACCACCCTGGGGTGTTCCCATTGTGACATAACGTGATAACTCAACCGTACCAAGTGAAGCAGCTATTTTCCTTCCCCTTAAAAGTTGGTCAATTAAATCAGTTAGAGGTCTATCTACGCCCAGATTAGTTAGAGCGGAGTTGATAGCCTCCGGGCTTATATTGTTGAAAGCCCCCTCAATGTCTAGGAGGGCCACGAGACAGTAGTCCTTTTCACACAGCGATTTCTCAATGACAGACACTAGGCTGTGCAGAGCGGTTTCTGTTGATTTACCCTTGGTGTATGCATGCTGATAGCTAGAGATAAGGTTGCTATCAATAGTCGTTAAGAGGTAGTCGCTTAGTATCCTCTCAAAGGTTTTTAGTACAAAGGACGAGAGACTGATCGGTCTGTAGTCTTTTGGCTCGTAGTGGGATGCCTTCCCATCCTTAGGGATAAACACTACCGTGGCGCTTCTCCAGGAGCCCGGAATGTGGTTGAGAGCCAGGCAGGCTGTGAAGGGAAATACCAGCCATTTAGCTGATGTCTCCAACGTGTTTATAAGTTGCGCGGGGATAATCCCGTCCGGCCCGGCAGCCTTATACGGTTCAAAGCTCTTAACTGCCCACCTTACTCTTTCCTCAGTGATGGGTATATTTACTGCCAGGTTTGTTGCAGGTGCTAGTGGTGCATCATGCAGATTCCTCGGAAAATGTGTATTCAAGAGCAGCTCAAGGGTTTCCTCTTCCGTGCTGGTCCAGGTTCCGTCAGGTTTTCGCAAATAGCTGATGGTTGTTTGACTTTTCGAGAGGACTCGTCTAAGTCTCGCTGTGTCGTCGACCTTTTCGACGCCAGTGCAGAAATTTCTCCACGAGGTTCTCTTCGCCTGTCTCAGAGCTTTTTTGTAGGCCCTTAGTTTAGCTTTATATTCGTGCCAATGAGGTTCAGAGCCGAAGCTCTTGGCCTTGTTAAATTGTTTCCGGCATGATATTCGGAGCGAGTCCAAATCGTAGGACCACCAATATGGCCTGTGTTTACCGCGTGGTTTTGGCACTGGACAAGCCTGTCCTAGAGCATTTGAGAGCGCCGATGTAAATTTAGTAACAAGATCCTCCAGCTCCTCTACTGTTGAGCGGGCTTGTGAGGGCAGTACTGGTAGGTCTCTGTCTAATATTTCATTGTGTAACTGCCAATCAGTGCTACGTGGATTGCGCTTCATGATTGGTTGTTCTACAATAAAGTCTAAAACCATTTCTATGTAACGGTGGTCGGAGAAAGAATGTTCTTCCAGAACCCGCCATTTTCTGACCCACTCATAAGCGCCTTCACTACAGATAGTGAGGTCTATGACCTCCCTGCGGGTCTTAGTGATAAAAGTAGGCTCATTACCCACGTTGCAAATCACCAGGTTGGTTGTTAAGAGGTAATCAAACAGAGACTCGCCCCTAGCATTGATGTCGGAGCTCCCCCATTGGACATGGTGAGCATTAGCGTCCGCTCCAATAATAAGATTACCCGTGCAGAAATTTGACACCAGGTCTTTCACCTCCGTTTGTGGTGGGGGTTCTTCGGCGTCGTAGGGCATATAGACCGACGCCACCGTCAGGCGGGTGCTGTCGACCGTTAGACTGATAGCGGTAATATCACCATTGGTGTAGTTAGGTAGGAGAAAGGAGTTCAACTCAGACTTGACCGAAATACACGTTCTGACTTTGCTCTCCTCGCTGGCTCGAATGAGCTTGAAGCCCTTAGTCCCCAATCCGCAGATTCTCGAGCTATTGACCCAGGGTTCTTGGATGAGGACCACATCCACGTCGCCTTTAGAAAGACGACTACTTAAAGCAGCCGAAGCTACTTTAGATTTGTGCAGATTAATCTGAAGCACCACCAACATGAGAGCGCACAGACTTCCCTGCCGTCCCCATATCGTCGAGGTTTGCCCCATCCCGGAGGTTGCCTATCAACGACGAGTTGTTCCGATTAACTGCCCGATATGGCGTTGCAGGAGTCTTGCTGTCTGTAGCGTTAGATGTTAATCGCTCAGCGTTGGCTGCTACCACCGTGACGTCGAGGGCTTCCTCGTCCTGTAGGCTGTCCTCCATCTCCGAGTTGTTCACAGCACTATCGCCAAGGGACGTGGCGGATAACATGCTTTCCGCATCGGAATCCTCCGCTTCCTCTTCTGGTAATTCGTTTTCCGGTTCCCCCGGAGCAGCCGAGAAGGCAGCGCGCTGAGCATCACCACGATATACGTGGATAACGATCTGGCCTACGCTGTAGTGTACTAGGCCATTGCACCTTTTGAGGGGCTCGATTGACTCTTTATTCATGGTGAACACCACCTGTCTGTCGGGCCCTACCGCATCTTCGACCAGATTGACACTCCAGTCATGCGTTGGCAGGGACGGATTCATTAGCCGTAGCATCCCGAGAATTTTCTCGGGTTCGTCAGGGATGGCCGGAATCCACGCCCTTGCCCTTGGACGAGCTGAAATGCCCTTCCAGTCGACGACCTCGATCTTTGCGCCCTTGTAGACTTCACCCAGCTTAGCAGCTGCTGCCTTGTACAGTGCTACGGTTTTTGCAATAATTTAATCTGACCCTGGTGCCAACCCGCATCCGTTACTCGCGCCGAACTACCCGGAAACTCTGGAGCAACATTGAGAAGAATGTTGCCGAGTTCATTACGCACGTAACGCCACCGGTCCTTAGGGATGGCCAGACGGTCATTGCCTCGGTCAAGGACGCCTATAAGGATCCTGTCCTTGGTTACCTCAGCAAAGCTTAGTTTGCCCGCTCCAGGGGTATTCTGATGCCGCTTGGGAGGGGGATTTAACTCCAGGTCCGATCTCTGGCGCTTGAAAGGGTTAACTTTTAACCTCTTTGGCATGTAAGAATTTTGGAAATCCGGTATCACAGCTTTCGCTAGCTCTACCGATTTACTGGAATTCGGCGACAGCGATTCCTGCGGTACCCCTTCATACCTCTTCAGGATCTTTGCAGCCAATCTTTTCTCGTGGTATGTGAAGCGGCGGCGAGATGTCTCCTGGGAGTGCGGACCCGTAGTTGCCATCGCGGTCGCTCTCCTTGCCGAAATCTCAGTTGCAGCTTCCTTCTCCTTCGAAACTCCGAGGCCAGGTCGTGAGACCGCTGCCACAGACGTAAAGATATTGGTTTTCATATCAGCGGTTGATGGGAGTTTAGCATCCGCCGTTGTCCGCTTAGTTGCCTTGGCAACCGCACTGGTGCTAGCTCCCATCAAGTCAATCTTAGTCGATAGAGGGTTGGTTGACCGACTCGTAGTTGCCATCGCTGTCGATCCCCCTTGATTGTGGAACGGAGGTTGTCCTCCGGCGTTGTTGTTGCTTTCTCGCCTGTTCCTCCATAGCTCTCCTTTGCTGAGGAGTGAAATTTGGCGTTGTTTGTTTTTTAGGTTTATCGTTTTTATTTGGGTTATTTGAGTTCATCTTGTTCGTACGACCCATCGCCGGACAAGGCCAGCTTAGGGTCAAGGGAAGAGTAGGGGAAAATGTGTCGTCCGCCGCGGCAGAGCCCCGTACCGCGGTAAGGCCATGCTTACTCTCTGGAGCGACCCGGTATCAGAGAGGCTCCGTTCAAATACAGCCACGATTTGCCTCCCGGCTGCAAACGTCCAATGGGCACGGTTTCGCATAACACCCTGGATTGGGAGGGGGAAGATCTTTGTCGTCGCGCCAGAGAGGCTAGGCCGTACGGAGCTATGATCACAAGGGCAGCGTAGCCCTGTGGCTATCGACTTAAGCCCTCGTACCGCGGCAAGGTATCCACCCTTCACGAGGGCACAAAACAATTATTTTGGGCAATTTTTTTTAAATCATAAAACTTACTTTATCGGCTGTATGAAACAATGGAACCAATTTTAAAAATTGCGTCTCGTTGATCACGTTAACCTCCATTTTACATTTTTTTGCACACATTTAAGAAAAAAAAACCGGACCTACTTTAATTTGTGCTTTAGTTTTGTCGCACAAATTTTTTAGTTAACCTGAAAAGTATAATTAATTTATTTTAATGGACCATGAAACTGGGTTTTTTTTCATATTTCTTATAACTAATGTATGCCCTTCATCAATAAATACAAATGCAAAATTTCAGACTTGCACATAGAATCTTTTTTCAACCAAATTTAGCTGAGCGACTTTATGTGCTTTAGTTTTGTCGTACACTGTATAGCCTTTTCCAATATGTGACATATGTTTTCCGAAGCACCTCAAAAAAACCCGGTTATTTGGCGGTTTTCTCAAAAACGGCTCTCGAGATTATTTTATTTTTTTCGTGAAACATGTTTATTTAGCTTATATTATCATAAACTAAAGCCAAAAGTATTGTAGGTACTCTGACTTCGAACTTAAAATCATTTCAGGCGAGCAGTGCAAAAATTAAGAAAAAAAAAGATTCTGCAATTTTTTTTTAAACTTAAGTAACTCCGTTAATTTTTGTTAGATTTTCAATCAAAATACGTTTTTGAAAGCTCAACTTAACTGCCCATTTCTCCCCGAATTTTAATTTTAATAAAATTACCGATTTCGGAAAAATCCTGAGGGATAAATCTGAATATTAAAAAAAACTGAAGTTTTCACTTTAGGCGACGCTGGTGCCAAAAAAGTGGGTATGCCATTCGCTTCACTATTTAAATATTACTATTATATTATGTATATTAACTATTTTTCATCTCGAAAAACCATAAATTTTCAGGTTTACGGAACTAAATCCATTATAAAATATTTTTAAAAATCGCGGTTTTCGGAGTAGCGCTCTCAGTTTTTGCAAAAGTCAAACTTTTCTTTTCATATCTCCTCTATATCATCCTATTTTCATAATCTGTGCTTGGAGGGAGGATCTGGAAAACTTAGAAAAATGTATGAAGAAAAAACTCATGTAATGCCCATATACTTTAGTTCTTAGCTACTTGTTAAAAAAGGGGTTTCTCTCTAAATTAAAAAAAAAAAACACAAGAAAATAACACACTATTGTCAAAAATTTCCCAGACTATTGTCAAAAACTTTTTCATGCAACAACAAAATACCTACTTGTGTTTTTTGTTTTTGTTGATGTTGCTTGGAAAAGAATTTTGACATTAATGTGTTATTTTCTTGTGTTTTTGCAAAAAAATTAGAAATAATACCCCAAATGTGAATTCAGTTTCAGAAATTTGACAAGCGAGTCACAGCAAAATATCAAACTCATTTTGATTTTCTTGAGCCATGCTAGAGTCATGTCGGTGTAACTATTACATACAAATTTTCACATAAAATTAATTTAACAATTTTAAATATGTACAAATATTCATAAAATTATCTTTACTAGGTCGACCAGTGCGCGCCTTGCGCAAAAAAAAAAACAAATGGTTTGAAATCGTTTACTTACGTCATACAAACTTATGTAAAGTTTTCGGAAATTTGATAAAAAAGCAATCAATTTTTTCTATAAATATGACCCAGTGGCCACATGTATTTTTTTACAAAACTTCCTTAAACACAATATTTGACGGAAAAATAAAATCATTTGTAATTTTTTGTTTGGGCTGAAAAAATTATATCTTGGAATCGCCGGCCTCTAGAAAATGCCACATACAACTGTCCGTGTGAAGGATTTAAGGTGGCCTTAGGCATTATAATCTAACAATATAAACAGAATGTGAACACATGTAACTCATGTAAAAATACACATTTTAGAACTTAACAATTATATATTTTATCACGGTGTATATTAAAAGATCCAATAAGAAGCATCCATAAAAGATTTTCAATTAAAAATAAAATCAACTGCACTTGTTGTGAGAAAGAATAAGAAAAATATTCGCAACAGGTGTTTAGCAAAGGCTTTCATCACTGGCAATTACCCGCCCGCGCGCCATCTACATTTGAACATTTGAAAAGAATTTCCATTCAATCAAAATCAAAGACTTGCACCACTACCAGTCCAGCGCAGTGTTGCCACTCATATTTATTTTTTGTACCAAAACAGTTTTAAGAGTGCCAAATTTTTTTCTAGCATGGAAAAACACACCTAAAAAGAACTATGCCGCGATAAATGTACAGGTTATCATTAGAACCTTCAAAAACATTTCTCTTCAAATTTTTGTAGTGCTGCTCTGAGTTTGTTCCTCGGCGGGGAAAAACAAACGATGTTGCTTAAATCGTGAATTGGGGATTTTATACCCAGAAAGCATTGGTATTTGTTTCCTTTAGGGGTCAACTGCAAACAATTTTTTAAAGATTTTGGGAGAGGGCTCAAAAAACGTGTATTGGCCGCAGGATCACGAATCCCGGAGCGCTTTTTTAATTTTTTGTTTCAGTGAAAAATTATGATCAAAATCCCGAAAAAGGACCCATGGTATTTGTGTGCAGAACACCTTTCCGAGTTGCTTATAAAAAATAACACTCGTCCGGTCCAACACAGGCTACGCCATCCTAAGCATTTCTGCGCAGAACACTTTTTTGGGCATTTTTAGGGACGGCCTAATGTGATTACAACATCCACATGAAAACTTGTAACTTTGATTGCAAATAACCCCTAAAGGAAACAAATACCAAACCATTTCGAAATTACATTGGCAAACGGAAAATCCCCGAAAAAGGGCGATATCCCCGATTCTGGCAACACCGCTCTGAAGTCTGATGAATGTCATTCACAATAGCGTTGCAGTACAAATTGATTCTTTTGTGAATTCACAATCGTTTATTTAAACAAATTAATTTTTATAAAATACGCTTAAACAA
>CAXKVI010000003.1:77367156-77534656 GCA_964058755.1 Campiglossa producta | reverse complement strand
ATTTTTTCATAAATTTTCTGAAGTGGGCGTTGCCTCGCCCAGTTTTAAGGGAGGCATTTTTATACCCAGCGTACTAACTACTACAGGGGTATTATAATTTTGTCCAATAACGGTACTACGTACCGGCGCAAAATAATCAAGATCCATGTATGAAAGTTCTTAGGTTGAAAAAAGGAGTCTATTCAGGCATGTCCGTCCGTCTGGCCAACCGTCCGCCCAACTTTGTACACGATAATTTGAGTAAAAATTAAGATATTTGCATGAAATTTTATATACAGGTTACTTTTTGGCCAAGGTAGGTTGCTATTGAAAATGGGCGAAATCGGATGATAAACACGCCCCCTTTTTCGATATCGAAAATTTCGAAGTTCACATAAACTGACATATATCGGTAGCTGGAATTGATAAAATGAAGGTGAATCTCTCTTATCATTCTCTTATGATGGGAGTATACGTGATGAAATTGGATAAAATCCCCGTCCAACCACGGCTACTCTCGATATCGAAAATTTAGAAAATCACCTAAAAGACTGGTCGTAAGTTTTAAACTGATTACGGTAGAATCGTGAAATTCGGCACAAGGTATACTAGAGTTATAGGAAGTATACCTGTTGAAATTAACCGAAATCGCTTCCCAATCACGTCCACTTTCAATATGGAAAATTTCGAAAATCACATAAATTGACATAATTCAGTAAGGTAAATAACTAAAATAGTATAATTATAGTATAATTTGGTAGTTAAATTTGTAAGGAATTGTCTACTATTAACGAGTCTTAAAAGATGAGTTAATTTTCTTAAGTGAGCCACCTATAATTTTTTCGACGGCCATGTATTTTATTGAAAGTGGGTAGTATGGCTCAGAACGATTAAACAAAAATACGTATACAATTTTTCAAAATTCGAATTATTCTGAAAGTTATATCTATCAACAGTTTTCGAAATTCCTCACTTTTTGATGATTTTCCCACGATTGGTCAAACCGATTTTGCTAATTTTTTAAATATATATAAAAGATGGTATGTTCTACACAAGGACATTTCCAATTTTTGCAAAAAAATTTTTTTTGCAAACATTATTCGCAATTTTTAACTTCTCCATCGTGGCGAGATGGCGCTTTTGTATGATGTTGTTGGGCATTGCATTAGTAACTATTAGCAAAAAAAAAATTTGTTTGGCACTTTTAAGGGAGCGGAAGTTATTTACATCAAAAAGTAAGGAATTTCGAAAAGTGGTGATAGCTATAACTTTGAAAATAATTTGAATTTCGAAAAACTGGCCCAAAGGTATTTTTTTCAATTTAAAACTTTGTCACAAAATGGGCGTAAGTATATTAGAAGTAAGAAATACATTCAACTATAAGTAATATTTTGAGGGCACACGAACAATGTACATATATGTTATACCGTAGCATAAATAAATATTAATTTTATAAACTAACTAATAAATTTATTGAGTTCGTTTTTCCCAAATTATAATATATATAGAAAATATATAACTTATAGGTACTACTATTGTTTCCATACACTGGGTATTTAATGTTCGGCTTACCCGAACTTAGACTTCCTTACTTGTTTTTTTCTAACCTCAATAAACTACCGTTTTTCGAGTTTTAGAGACATAGTATCAAGTCACGAGCTCAATCTCGTAACTTAATCACTCAATACCCAACATATATTAAAACGTTATTTGTAACTCAAAGTAACTAATTCTAACCTAAAAACGCTCAAAATCGATCAGAAATACCGTGAAATGTTGTTCTTAAATGGTTGAAACTTAGACAGAAAAATGCACTAACTAACATTAGCTAACTTTTGAATTCTGACTACGGATTCGTGTTCAGCGACCTAAAATCCATTAGGATTGAGCTGTCTCCGTTGAACATCCCACTTTTTTTTCTGTGCGGCTGTGTTATGGTATTTTTTTTATTGAAAATATTGTAGTTAAGAGCCAGACAGGCTGCATACAGAAAAACCAGCCATTTAGCTGATGTATCCAACGGGTTAAGGAGTTGTGCAGGGATAATCCCGTCTGGTCCAGCAGCCTTGAACGGCTCGAAGCTTTTAATTCCCCACCTTACCCTTTTCTCCGTGATGGGAATGTGTACAGTAGAGCGCCTCGCCTTACAGATATGAAGTGTTTTTGAAAAACATTAAAAAAATGCATATCTTCGGCATTTATTGTCGGATTTTAAAATATGATACACCAATTTGTTTGTCTCAAGGAGTGGGTTTTGGTACCCCGAAATAAATCCCAAATGAAATAAGTCCCAATGAAGTAAATTCCACCAAAAAATGAAATAGGTCTCAACTTTTAGAAATGAAACAACTCCCAAAGAAGGAAATGAAATAAGTCTCAATATTTGGTAGTTATTTCATAATAAGGCACCAGTTTCCAAAAAAAATTAAATAACTCCCAAGAAAAATGAAATAACTCCCAATTCAAGTGCTTATTTATTCAGTAGATATAAATATGTATATTTATACATAAGCAATACGTTACTAATTATACACATGAATATGTATATATGTATATTTATACATAAGCAATACGTTACTAATTATACATATTCAGGATGTGTAAGAAAAAGTAAAAAAAAAACATTAAATTAATTCAAAACCTCGTCATTGCACATATATTAGTATTAGTATATACATATACCTAAACAGGGAAGAGTTGGGTAGAAGCGCGGGGAGACGCGTCGCCCCGCTCCGGCGTGCGGCCCGCGCCGTGCTCCCTTTCCCTCTCCAAATCTTTTTTCCTGCCTGCTGGTTATATATCTGACCTTTTTATAATCTCTACATATAATAAAACTGTAAATTTCTGTCTGTCTGCCTGTCTGTATGTATGTTTGTGGACGTATCACTCGAAAACCCCCTGATTGGAATTAAATGAAACTTTAAAAGTAGCTTTACTGGACGTCTAACTTAAAATTTAATATATCGATTATTCCGATAACTCAACCGATTTCAAAGTTATCGGTCGATACCTAAGTTATCGGCCAATATTTGGACCAGTCCTAACCACGCTAATCAGCTGATCCATAGCAACAGCTGATACATAGCAACAATGGCGTGGCGATCACCAGCAACCAACACAAATGTTTCAACAACACACCACGTCAAGTGGTGGAATCTCGACAGCTCTTTAACCACCCCCCTATATAAAGGAGTTTTTGTGCAAAACAAAATCATTCACTCTAGGTGAGTCAGCGGCAGTCGTTGCCTTTTGGGCTTTCTCGCTCCGCTGACTAGCCAAGTGGAATAGTCATGCCGCTTCGGCAGCGTATTGACGCTCCACCTGGCCCTGGCTGTGGGACGGGTTGACGGGGAGCAGTTGTGCTTTGAGCATGGTGCCCCCCGAGACCTGCAAGCCATCCCAACTGGCATAGAGCCGGAACACCGCCGCCCTCTCTCGTGACACCTACCTAGGTATCGAGCGGTGGACGGAGGTGTCCAGCGAGGGGCCAGCACTCTGGAGGAATCTTCCTTTTTGGTTGGGTGAGTCGATGGAGTCGTTGCCTTTATGGCAACTAAGGGGAAAGATCGTGCTGCTCCGGCGGCGTACCGATTTCCACTTGTCTCTGGAGCAGACCGATGGGTGGCCAAGGGGGTAGTGCTGTGCCTTTAGGGCGCACCCCTCCCCTTCTTTGGCTCTCTGATCGGCCTGCGAGTCCTAGCTGGTACAACTCCGCCCTCCATACAGCCACCTATTTATAGCGTGCGACTATGGAGGCAGTGGTGTCCAACCACCGAGCCAGCATCCTAATAGATTCACTCTAGTCTCGTTGTAGGATACCCCGTCTTTCATCACCGTCCCTGGAGGAGTACCACCATCAACCAGCAGAACCGAACTTTTTCCATATTTCAGAAATGACGAAAGTGTTTAGTTAGTTTAAAAGTTCACCTATAATCAAAGAGATCGACGTCTAAAAAAGCTTTTTGGCCGGGGAGAGCGAGTGGGGAAAAATTTGAAGAAATTTGTGCTAGGAAATCTTCTAGATTTTAGCTTGAATTTCTTCTCAAATTTATTGAAAAGGAAATCGGCAAAAAGAAGGAGTTAGCTTCTTGTTTATGAATTTTTTATGTACTTTTGTCAAAAACGTTCAATTGTTAGAAGAAATCTGCTTGTTTTTATGATCTGTATAAAGTAAATTAATGAGAACATCCTCTTATTTTCACTAGATTCATACTGAATTTATTGAAAAGGGAAACTATATATTTTTAAAAGATCCCCTATTAATTCAAATTCAGGTATGCCTTCTTCAAATGTGTAATTCGAGGCTACCAAGCACAAGTACACGATAGCATCATGGTAGAGATCTCCGTTCAGCAGTTAATAATTCTTAGTTCGATTCGCGGTGAAGGCAATAACGCAAGTGGACATGTGGTGAGGCAAAAAGTATAAAGGTATAATTAGACGTTGGCAAGTTAAGTATACGATGGCATGGTAGTGTAGATTAGAATAGAATTGACATCTGGGTTGAGCGTTCATTTTTTTTTAATTTGAAATATTAAAAAGAAAATCTTCTTAATATTATGTGATTATCTACTCAGTTTTATTAAAAAGAGACACCCAGTCATAATAAGACGGGCATCTTATTGGAAAAATATCATAGAGACATCCTTCTGATTAAGAGGGCATTTTATGTGACTTTTTGCTCTGTGTGTCTGATGGCTTCCTTGACCTCCGAGGCAGTGATGACAATGGGCGTGTTTTGGTTTTTGTATTTACGCGCCTGTCGCATTGGAATGTAGTATGAGTTTTCGACAGAAGGAGTTCGCACATCCCCTCGGGTCCGTCTTGACTTTGTCGCCGAAAGTGATGCCCACTTTATCCTTATGTTTCGTTGGATTGGATAGAACTTTGACCGTAGTCCATAGTTTGCCAACACCATCGGAGAGGTTGCATTGCTCTAGGTTTATTCTATTTCTGCTCCATTCTAACAACGCACAATATTTTGCTTTGCATCCGGAGTTTTATAATATGACCCATATATTCCATATCATTTTTACAACTAAAAAATAGATTGTCCTGAAACATTTTTTTTTATAAACTGGATGCAATATAAATCGACACGTATTTTTTTATTTTCGCATATTATGCGAAATTTGCGAGTAATAATTTTTAAAAGTTTTGATATACGAAAAAATACGACAATTTTAAGTTCCTTCAAATCATTGTAGTTTCTAAACGAATTCGTATAAAAAAGTGAAACTTACAGGTTTTGTTAATAATAGTTTGTACTCTTTAAGTACACAAAAATAAAAAAAATAATTTTTTTTTCATACATTTTTTTTTTTTTTTTAGTTTTTATACATAAATATATATAACTAAAAATGGGACTCTTTAAATTTGTTGATTTTAAAACTAAATAAGCTCTACAGTTTGAAGAATATCTCCTAAAAATTTCAGAGTGGTAGGTTAAGTGGTTTCTGTCCACCAGCCCATTCCTTATAGTCATTTCAGCTCTTTGCTCATATAAAACAGTAGCATACAATTTATTTGTGTTTTTTGTAAAACCTTTTGTATGAGTTGACATGTTTATTTTTTATATTAAAATTAAACATCTCAAACTGTATAACAAGTTTGAGTTTAACGTAAAAACACATGTTGCTTTTTTATAACGAAAGCCCAAGCAAGAAAAAATTTTAACGTTTTTGAAAAATATTTTGTAACAGAGTGAAACAGTCGTCGATATATTTTTACACGTATTTTTTTAAGTATTTATGTACATCCATACATGAATAAAAAACACTAGGCAAAACTTTTATAATGTTAAAATAAAAAAATCTGTATTTGTGTATTTAACCTAGTATTAAACTGAAGTTTGGGATGGAGTGAAGTGGAATTAAGATATTTATAAAAAATGTAACTTACAAAAAATAAAAATGCGCCAGTTAAGTACAAAAAGTGAAAAAAGTTGATCGTGTTTTTTCGTGCGGTTTTCGGGCTCAACACGATCACGCAAGAGCACGACACGAAATCTCATTTTCAAACACGACGACGCCCACCTCTAGACAGCATGGCTAATACGTCATCCGCCTGTTGAGTTATGCACTAAGCAGATACAGTATTGCAAGTGCAAAGAAAAACTTAGATGGAAAAGTATACATTTTTTTCACTTTCTGCAGAGTGCACAAAAGTAAGCGCGTGAAAAATCCACGCCCAACTTTGAGTTGCTAGTCATTACTATTACAAGCTATGTTATTGTTATGCGTATCAGTGAGCGATTTTATAGAAGTCTAATATGTATGCATAAACAAAAATTCTAAAATGAAGTACATAGTTATAATTTTTCTTGCTTGGGGGTTCGTTAGAAAAAATCAGCATGTATTTTTACGTTGAACTCAAACTTGTTATTGAGTTGGAGATGTTTAATTTTAACATTAAAAAAAATATCAACTCATACAAAATGTTTCACAAAAAACACAAACAAATTGTATGCTACTGTTTTTACTTGCATTTTATATGAGCAAAGAGCTGAAATGACTATAAAGAATTGGCTGGTGGACGGAAACCACTTAATCTACCACTCTGAAATTTTTAGGAGATATTCTTCAAACTGTAGAGCTTATTTAGTTTTAAAATCGACAAATTTAAAGAGTCCCATTTTTAGTTATATATATTTATGTATAAAAACTAAAAAAAAAAAAAAAAAAAATGTATGAAAAAAAAATTATTTTTTTTATTTTTGTGTACTTAAAGAGTACAAACTATTATTAACAAAACCTGTAAGTTTCACTTTTTTATACGAATTCGTTTAGAAACTACAATGATTTGAAGGAACTTAAAATTGTCGTATTTTTTCGTATATCAAAACTTTAAAAAATTATTTCTCGCAAATTTCGCATATGCGAAAATAAAAAAATACGTGTCGATTTATATTGCATCCAGTTTATAAAAAAAATTGTTTCAGGACAATCTATTTTTTAGTTGTAAAAATGATATGGAACGACCCATATATATCTACCGAATAATGTAGTAATTTTCATCTTCTTTCTAACGCAACTAGCGAAGCCTTCTAGCCTTACGTTCGGATTCAAGTAGGGTCAGAATATCGCCTTCACGGACTGGTCCCTTCACGTTGCGAATGATTTGACGGTTCTGTTCACCAATGAACTCCACTTTGACTTGTGTACATTGGCCCTGAGAACCTGTACGGCCTAAAACTTTCATAACACGCGCCCAAATAACTGGTTTATCCATTTTTATTTATATAAATTGTAATTTTTTCGCAAACATTTCACGTGCAAGTACCATGTTTCCATTTGGCCAGTTTGTGTTTATCTACCAACCTACGAATTTCCGCATTGAGATCCCTTATGCGAGGGCTGCAGGATTGAGACTTCGCACTTCATCTCTTTCTCTGGCCATGGCCGATGCCTCCGCGGGGAAATTTGATCTTATTAGAGATATTCGACCCTCAGGAATGAAGCGTTTAGAGGCCGAGTCAATGATTTTGCGGAATTCTCTGTCGCCTTTGCGTACGTCCGTAGGTGTGGGTAGAGCAGCCAAGCAGTCGTCCGTGTATGTCTCAAAACTGTCCCAGTTTTTCATTATTTGTTCATTGATTCTTGCATTTTTGTATACTTGCAGTCATTATACTTATGAGGTTTCAACATTTGTTTCTTTTAACATTTAACATTTATTTAATAATTTCCTAATACAAAAGAAAACTAATTCTTATTCTGATATTAGGTTGATTGATTTGCACAGCAAAATTTTGAAATAACTTAAGCTGTTGAATATAATGACATATTGATTGTAAGGTAAAATATGTAGATCAAAAAAGATTAATATTAACATTAACATTTTAAATTATAACTATAAAATTATAGAAGAATATGGATGAAGATGATATAGAAAGTAGAGAGTAAATCGGATTTTTTCATATGCAGTTGCATCTACGATCAAAAAAAATTTTACCAAATGAATGTATAACCACTTTCACTTCGGGTTTTGGGGGTTATCGCCCAATATGTGGACCAGGGGTGACCCAAAATGTCTTAGTACAATATGGGTATCAAACGAGAGGTGTCAATGAGTGTTATAATATGCGATGTGATTCATTGAAATATCTGAATATGCGATGTGATTCATTGAAATATCGACTGGTTTCGGAGGTATCGACGAATATTTCCACAAAAATGTGTTAGTACATTATGGTACCTTTAAGTGCTGAACTCCAGTCTTTTTGTTGGATTTTATTCTTTGCTAACCCAGCTGCAAAAAAACAAAAACAGAAATTATACGCATACGAAGTCGCGGGCACCAGCTAGTTAAAAATAAAATGATATTGCCTTCACATAGAATCGAACTTGTTAGAAGAAATCTGCTTGTTTTTATGATCTGTATAAAGTAAATTAATGAGAACATCCTCTTATTTTCACTAGATTCATATTGAATTTATTGAAAAGGGAAACTATATATTTTTAAAAGATCCCCTATTAATTCAAATTCAGGTATGCCTTCTTCAAATGTGTAATTCGAGGCTACTAAGCACAAGTACACGATAGCATCATGGTAGAGATCTCCGTTCAGCAGTTAATAATTCTTAGTTCGATTCGCGGTGAAGGCAATAACGCAAGTGGACATGTGGCAAAAAGTATAAAGGTGTAATTAGACGTTGGCAAGTTAAGTATACGATGGCATGGTAGTGTAGATTAGAATAGACTAGACATCTGGGTTGAGCGTTCATTTTTTTTTTAATTTGAAATATTAAAAAGAAAATCTTCTTAATATTATGTGATCATCTACTCAGTTTTATTAAAAAGAGACACCCAGTCATAATAAGACGGGCATCTTATGGGAAAAATATCATAGAGAAATCCTTCTGATTAAGAGGGCATTTTATGTGACTTTTTGCTCTGTTCGTTCCATATCATTTTTACAACTAAAAAATAGATTGTCCTGAAACATTTTTTTTATAAACTGGATGCAATATAAATCGACACGTATTTTTTTTATTTTCGCATATTATGCGAAATTTGCGAGTAATAATTTTTTAAAGTCTTGATATACGAAAAAATACGACAATTTTAAGGTCCTTCAAATCAATGTAGTTTCTAAACGAATTCTTATAAAAAAGTGAAACTTTTAGGTTATGTTAATAATAGTTTGTACTCTTTAAGTACACAAAAATAAAAAAAATTATTTTTTTTTTCATACATTTTTTTTTTTTTTTTTAGTTTTTATACGTAAATATATATAACTAAAAATGGGACTCTTTAAATTTGTTGATTTTGAAACTAAATAAGCTCTACAGTTTGAAGAATATCTCCTAAAAATTTCAGAGTGGTAGGTTAAGTGGTTTCTGTCCACCAGCCCATTCCTTATAGTCATTTCAGCTCTTTGCTCATATAAAACAGTAGCATACAATTTATTTGTGTTTTTTGTAAAACCTTTTGTATGAGTTGACATGTTTATTTTTTATATTAAAATTAAACATCTCAAACTGTATAACAAGTTTGAGTTTAACGTAAAAACACATGTTGCTTTTTTATAACGAAAGCCCAAGCAAGAAAAAATTTTAACGTTTTTGAAAAATATTTTGTAACAGAGTGAAACAGTCGTCGATATATTTTTACACGTATTTTTTTAAGTATTTATGTACATCCATACATGAATAAAAAACACTAGGCAAAACTTTTATAATGTTAAAATAAAAAAATCTGTATTTGTGTATTTAACCTAGTATTAAACTGAAGTTTGGGATGGAGTGAAGTGGAATTAAGATATTTATAAAAAATGTAACTTACAAAAAATAAAAATGCGCCAGTTAAGTACAAAAAGTGAAAAAAGTTGATCGTGTTTTTTTCGTGCGGTTTTCGGGCTCAACACGATCACGCAAGAGCACGACACGAAATCTCATTTTCAAACACGACGACGCCCACCTCTAGACAGCATGGCTAATACGTCATCCGCCTGTTGAGTTATGCACTAAGCAGATACAGTATGGCAAGTGCAAAGGAAAACTTAGATGGAAAAGTATACATTTTTTTCACTTTCTGCAGAGTGCACAAAAGTAAGCGCGTGAAAAATCCACGGCCAACTTTGAGTTGCTAGTCATTACTATTACAAACTATGTTATTGTTATGCGTATCAGTGAGCGATTTTATAGAAGTCTAATATGTATGCATAAACAAAAATTCTAAAATGAAGTACATAGTTATAATTTTTCTTGCTTGGGGGTTCGTTAGAAAAAATCAGCATGTATTTTTACGTTGAACTCAAGCTTGTTATTGAGTTTGAGATGTTTAATTTTAATATTAAAAAAAATATCAACTCATACAAAATGTTTCACAAAAAACACAAACAAATTGTATGCTACTGTTTTTACTTGCATTTTATATGAGCAAAGAGCTGAAATGACTATAAAGAATTGGCTGGTAGACGGAAACCACTTAATCTACCACTCTGAAATTTTTAGGAGATATTCTTCAAACTGTAGAGCTTATTTAGTTTTAAAATCGACAAATTTAAAGAGTCCCATTTTTAGTTATATATATTTATGTATAAAAACTAGAAAAAATTATTTTTTTTTTTATTTTTGTGTACTTAAAGAGTACAAACTATTATTAACATAACCTGTAAGTTTCACTTTTTTATACGAATTCGTTTAGAAACTACAATGATTTGAAGGAACTTAAAATTGTCGTATTTTTTCGTATATCAAAACTTTAAAAAATTATTACTCGCAAATTTCGCATAATATGCGAAAATAAAAAAATACGTGTCGATTTATATTGCATCCAGTTTATAAAAAAAATTGTTTCAGGACAATCTATTTTTTAGTTGTAAAAATGATATGGAACGACCCATATATATCTACCGAATAATGTAGTAATTTTCATCTTCTTTCTAATGCAACTAGCGAAGCCTTCTAGCCTCACGTTCGGATTCAAGTAGGGTCAGAATATCGCCTTCACGGACTGGTCCCTTCACGTTGCGAATGATTTGACGGTTCTGTTCCCCAATGAACTCCACTTTGACTTGTGTACGGCCTAAAACTTTCATAACACGCGCCCAAATAACTGGTTTATCCATTTTTATTTATATAAATTGTAATTTTTTCGCAAACATTTCACGTGCAAGTACCGTGTTTCCATTTGGCCAGTTTGTGTTTATCTACCAACCTACGAATTTCCGCATTGAGATCCCTTATGCGAGGGCTGCAGGATTGAGACTTCGCACTTCATCTCTTTCTCTGGCCATGGCCGCTGCCTCCTCGGGGAAATTTGATCTTATTAGAGATATTCGACCCTCAGGAATGAAGCGTTTAGAGGCCGAGTCAATGATTTTGCGGAATTCTCTGTCGCCTTTGCGTACGTCCGTAGGTGTGGGTAGAGCAGCCAAGCAGTCGTCCGTGTATGTCTCAAAACTGTCCCAGTTTTTCATTATTTGTTCATTGATTCTTGCATTTTTGTATACTTGCAGTCATTATACTTATGAGGTTTCAACATTTGTTTCTTTTAACATTTAACATTTATTTAATAATTTCCTAATACAAAAGAAAACTAATTCTTATTCTGATATTAGGTTGATTGATTTGCACAGCAAAATTTTGAAATAACTTAAGCTGTTGAATATAATGACATATTGATTGTAAGGTAAAATATGTAGATCAAAAAAGATTAATATTAACATTAACATTTTAAATTATAACTATAAAATTATAGAAGAATATGGATGAAGATGATATAGAAAGTAGAGAGTAAATCGGATTTTTTCATATGCAGTTGCATCTACGATAAAAAAAAAATTTTACCAAATGAATGTATAACCACTTTCACTTCGGGTTTTGGGGGTTATCGCCCAATATGTGGACCAGGTGTCAATGAGTGTTATAATATGCGATGTGATTCATTGAAATATCTGAAATTTCGATAGCTCGACTGGTTTCGGAGGTATCGACGAATATTTCCAAAAAATGTGTTAGTACATTATGGTACCTTTAAGTGCTGAACTCCAGTCTTTTTGTTGGATTTTATTCTTTGCTAACCCAGCTGCAAAAAAAAAACAGAAATTATACGCTTACGAAGTCGCAGGCACCAGCTAGTTAAAAATAAAATGATATTGCCTTCACATAGAATCGAACTTACAATTTTCGGAATGATAAACCCAGCTGTTTACCATAAGGCCATCGCTTACTTATGCTTCCCAGCGTCTAATTACTGATATCTGTATAGTTATTAATGTTTTCAAAGAGAAATCATATATTATTGTTATGAAAATCTTATTAATGTTTTCAAAGGGAAATCTTATTAATGTTTTCAAAGGGAAATCACATATTATTGAGAAGATTTTCTTTTTAATATTTCAAATTAGGAAAAACCTATAAGGAAGTCTAAGTTCGGGTGAACCGAACATTAAATACCCAGCGGTAATTTGCAGAATGGGATAACAATGATATATGTAGGCCCTAGGGGGATTTACCTAACGTTTTTACTATCTTAGCTATTTACATTACCGAATTATGTTAATTTATGTGATTTTTCATAACGAAAGTGAGCGTGGTCGGGAAGCGATCTTGTCCAATTTCATCACCTATATTGCTAGTACATGTTGTGCCAAATTTCATGAGTCTGAAGTAATCAGTTTAAAAGTTTTGCCCAGTCGAATATTCCAAAATGCCTTCCTTAAAGGTGGGCGTTGCCACGCCCACATATAACCATCATCATCATCATTTATTGGCGCTTAACCGCCTAAGCGATTTTGGCCGTTGCATATCAAAGCACGCCAGTCATTCCTTTTTAGTGATAACTGACGCCAATTGGAAACCCCAAGGGAGTTCAAGTCATCATCCACCTGTTGTTTCCATCTCAGTCGAGGCCTCCCCCTTCAGTGTAATGGAGTGTGGTTGCTAAGTGACCTTGCTCAATCCCGACTCTTGCGTCCTTGTTCGTGCACTCTGGGCAACGGGAGCTACCTAGGCTCGCGGCAGAAAGAGAGGGAGCCCCGGTGGGGCTACTCTGACATACTTGGTTTAAGGGCTCACAGAGGCCTTTTTCGCAGCGTCTGTTCACCACATGGTGCGGCTGCAAGCGGGTGTCTGTCTTGTAGCAAGCGGCTCGCTATATAAATGTGTGAATATTTTTATCAAAATCCTGGAGACGGGTTATGCGCTGGGTTTGGCACCCGCCACGTAAAAACTTTATTCCAATGAAAAGCAAAGAAAAGCCTCGGATGAGAACCCCCACATCTAACCATTTATCAAAAAATCATAATAGAATGATTGGGGGGTTCATCCTACCAAACTATATCGTTTTAGCCATTTCCGTTACCGAATTATGGCAATTTATGTGATTTTCGAAATTTTCCATATCGAAAGTGGGCGTGGTCGGGAAGCGATTCCGTCCAATCACATCAGGTATGCTCCTTATTATGCTAGTATACCTTGTACCAATTTCATCGTTCTACCGTAATTAGTTTAAAAGTTATGATCCGTGAAATTTTCAAATATGCCTCCCTGAAAAGTGGGTGATGCCACGCCTACTTTTGAAAATTTATCAAAAAATCATAATAGAATGACTAGGGGGTTCATCCTACCAAACTATATCATTTTAGCCATTTCCGTTACCGAATTATATCAATTTAGGTGACTTTCAAAGCTTTCGACATCGAAAGTAGGCATGGTTGGAGGGCGATTTTATCCAATTTCATCAGGTATACTCCCAACGATACTAGTATATTTTGTGCCAAATTCCATCGTTCTATCGTAATCAGTTTAAAAGTTACGACCAGTCAAATTTTCAAAAATACCTCCCTTAAAGGTGGGCGGTGCCATGCCCACTATAAAAAATTTATGGAAAAATCATAAGAGAATGGCCAGGGGGATTCACCTATAAAATTATATCATTTAAGCCATTTCAGCTACCGAGATTTGTGAATTTGTGTGATTTTCGAAATTTTCGATATCGAAAAATGAGGCGTGTAGGTATATAAAATTTCATGCAAATATCTCAATTTTTACTCAAGTTATCGTGTACACAGACGGACGGACGGACGGACAGACGGACATGCCTTAATGAACTCCTCTTTTCAACCTAAGAACTTTCATATATGGAACTCTATATCTATTTCGATTATTTTGTGCCGTTACGTACTACCGTTATGTGAACAAAATTAATATACCCTTGTACTAGTACTAGTACGCTGGGTATAAAAAGAGAGAATCGAACTTACAACTTTTGATTTGCTAAGCCCAGCTGTTTACCATCCGGCCATCGTGTACTTATGCTTGCCAGCTTCTAATTACAGCTTTGTACTAAATGTATAGTTTGTTTATAAGAATTTCCTCATAAAACCATAGAGATTTCCCTATACATAGTTTTTTTCTTCGATTCCACCGTTTCGACTACGCCTTTGCCAAAGGCATTTTTGGCTCTGTGAACGAATGTAAAATCCAGGGCACGAAAATAAACTGTACAAAATACTTTTCATTTCCTCATCGAGTAGCATGTCATTAAAGTTTTGTACAGTTTATTACTTTTTGGAAACGTTTGGTTTTTGTTTGTGACAATACCAACAAAAAAAAATTTTTAAACACAAACGTTTCAATTGAATGAAGAAAAATATAAGTGTTTGAATGTATGTTCATAGAGAACAAAATATTTTTTTTATTTTGTTTTTTATTTTGGATGTAAATTTCAAAAAATGTATTTTACAGTTTTCAAAGTGAACTCAGCTTTTGGATTTTGTTTTGTACTGAACTATGAAAGTAATAAACAAAACGAAATAGTACGGTACAATAAAGTTTATTTTCGTACACTGGTAAAATCATCGTTTTCGCTTTCCGTAGCACAAAATGTCGATTTTTTTATATGGAATCCGTTATCGAATTCAAAAAACGAGATAACGAGTATCGACTGTCGAATTACGGAAAGCCACCCCTGTTATAAACATTTGAATGTATGTATACATTTTCAGCAAAAAAGTATTCATCTATTAATATTTTACAGGATTATCGCTGGTGGTGGCGCAGCTTTATAGTCTCAGGAGGCTCAGCTATTTATGTGCTGTTATATAGCGTATTTTATTTTTTTACAAAGCTGAAAATTACCGAAGTTATTCCAACGCTTTTATACTTAAGTTACACAGGTGAATCTTAATTGCAGTAAATTTGCGTTAAAATATTTATTATTAATATTTCTTTTATAACATTCCAGGCATAATGGTGTTAACATTTTGGCTATTAACGGGCACAATTGGATTTATTGCCGCTTATAACTTTATACGAAAAATTTATGGAGCTGTGAAAATCGATTGACTTCTGAATTCAAAATGTTTTCAATAAAGTGTGTTTGACAGTTGAACATTTTTCTCTTGTAAGGGACTATAATGTCAAACAAATGTAAAAAAAATGTTGGTTCTCCACATGTACATTGGTTATCATTTTATTTTCTTACCTTAGCCAACAAAACAGCTGAATTCCAACCGTTCCTCACTGATACCGAAGCTTTTTTTTACTATCAATAAAATACTTCTAAATTTGCTTTTTGCCTTTCATACTGCTCATTTGAATTAAAATTAAAATACAAATATTTAAAATTTGAAACAAAAGTTTATTTCAATTTTTTTAATAAAAGCTTATAAATTGAAAAGATAGTTTTCAAGTGGGTTAAAATATTTTTCAGTTTGACATTATACTCTGGTTCCAATTGAGAGCAACGTCAAATTCAATCTCACTTTGTTGAATCCCAGTAGGAACCCAGTAGGAAAGTAGGCAATGCATTACCTTTTTCCATGCATGTATGGGTGAGGGACACCCTCATGCATGTATGGATTTTGTTATAAGAAAAGATCACACCAAAAGCAAGGAAGGGAGTAATGTGTCGCTCAATCTTTGATTTGTAGTTTTATAAAAAATTGTTTTCCGTGCATGGAAAGATGTACGAATTTTGTTATAAGAAAAGATCATGCCAAAAGCAAGGAAGGGAGTAATGTGTCGCTCTACTTTTATTTGTAGTTTGAAAACTTCAAAAAAAAAAAAATACACAACTTTCAAACATAAAAAAAAATACAATTTAAATTAATTTTGAAACTGCTGCTCGTTACTTACATCTTCATCGCTTTTTCTGCTGCTGTGAGGCCTTTCAGAAGTCGAGAGTTTTGGAGTTTTTTTTTATATTATATTTTTTTGGGTGCACTCATCTTGGTCGTAGCCCATGACGAGCTTGTCATTTAAATATTTAAAATAGGATCTTAACTCTTCCCCCGCTGTAGAGTCTTAATGTCCTTGTTACTCCACAAGGAAATTTATAAAATGTTATGCAAAATTAAATATGTCCCTTGTAAAGCATCTTTTCATTCAAGAAAGGCAATGTAAGATATAATGTATCTGAGTTGATTTGATTTTGTGTTTTTCCGACAGGGTGGATACTAGATGTATATTGGAACGATTTTGTACAAAACCAAAATTGACAAGGGATGACGGAAAATCGTTCCAATATACATCTATATAATGTATCCCTTGGAGTGCATATTTTCATTCTTGAAAGGCAATGCATCTTTTCATTTATAAAAAGTAATATAAAAAGTAATGTAAACATGTATCTTTAGTTTTGTAGGCGAGCGACACATTACTTTTCCTATGACATCGCTGTAGAAAAATTCATGCATGTTTTCATGTATAGTCTATAGGAGCTATACATTACTTTATGCATTGCTGTACATTACCTTTTCCCACTGGGATACATTTTGTTTAAATTTTTTTTTTGTTTGAGCAACCGAAATTAAAGGCTGAATGTCTTTTCTAAAGTGAAAGTTCAATGGTTTTTCCATTCCCAAAATTTGATATTTATTATTAATTCATTTAGGCCTAATTTCACAGTGTCAGGTTAACTTAAGTTCCACAGATTTTCAATTTTCATTTTGAGTTAACCTAAGGTTAACTGCTCAACTTTGTTGAGTTAAGCTCTGGTCAGATATCAGAAGGCCGTATACAAACAGTTTATATAGTAAAAATTAAATTAAACAACTCAAATAAACTTGATAATCCATAGTTAACTGTGGAACTTGAGTTAACCTACCAATGTGAAATGGGCCTTAGTACACGTTTCCAATATACCTACACTTTCGTATAAAAATTTATTTAAAATAACAAAAACTACATAAAATCGCAAATCATTACAATGTCAACCTCAAAAAAGAAATGACAGACAAAACAAAGTTCGGATTTCGTGTTAGCTTTTAGCGCACCAATTCAAGTTCGGTAGCTCCCATACAATTTATATTGTCATGAAAAAATTCGCCCTTTGCATATATATTTGGTTGGGCTGACCTAACAACACTTTGTTTTTGGCTCCCAGATCATTAAGGACTGCGACGCACTCATCGACAAGCTTCGAAGTTATAGTGTAGGACTGCAAGGCACGTAGGGCGGCCTGACTGCCCGACATAATGTAGATTCGCCTAGAGGATGGTCTTCTTCGGAGGCATTCTCTGCCACATAATTCTATTGCATGGATTTCCGCTTGAAAGATAGTGGGGTACCGATTTTTTGTAATTTGGTCCATAGATACCAGCTACCGTTTTGTCATCTTCCAGCTTCGATCCATCCGTACACCAAATCTCCGAATCGGATTCAAGGATTCGATGTGTCCCAGAGCACTCGATCTGCGATCGAAACTTCAAAGTTTCGCATGATCCTGAGCGTAGGAGTTATTGCATCACTTATTTGCAATATAGGACTATTTACGAAATTCTTCACTATCTTCATATGTCCTGTCATATTTCCGATCGAAAATGTTTTGAAGTTTTAATGCAACAGGCGTGGCCTCCTTCTCCATCAGAATAGGGAAAGGAGGTATTCCACCAAGGGCACTTAAAGCATCAGCAGGGCACGTTCTCATTGCACCTGTTATACCGACACAGACTAGCCGATGCAGCTTCTTACTTAACTTAGTTGCCGCTGTTCTTTGAGCAAAAAAAAAAGCCCTCGTTGCTTTATTTATGGTAGCCTCCAAATGAGCATTCCATGTGAGGGTTTTATCCAATGTTACACCTAGGTATTTTGCTTCCGTCGAAAAACCTATGCGGCTGCCTCCTAGGGATGGCTATAACATAGAAAGCTTTCTTCGCCTCGTGAAAGGCACCAATACTGTTTTATTTGGGTTGATAGATAACCCTTTGTGAGCACACCATCTTTCAATGATGCGCAGGGCTTATTGCATGCGATCGGATATTGTTTCTTCTAAGTCATCCGCATGTCCCTGTAGATCATAGCCCATGCCCTTCAAAAGATGAAGAAGTTCGTCTATGACTAGGGTCCACAGTAGCGGAGAAAGTACACCTCCCTGAGGGCATCCTCTTGTGACCACGATTGAGCCAGCACTCCCTCCTAGCTCAAAGCAGTGGTTAAAAAACAATAATTCCCACAGAGCCAAATTTTTGTAGACATTTATTTTTAAAATAGCCTTTAACCTCCTAGGCGATTTTGGCCATCCAACATGTTTAGCCAGTCGGTTCTTTGTGGTGGAGTGGTGGCCTCCTTCTTCCTGTCCTTCCACCGGCGAGTGCCGATAAGAATACCTTCTGGGCCGGAGCGTCTTCGTCCATTCGCACCACGTGTCCTAGCCAGCGAAGCCGCTGGGTTTTAATTCGCTGAACTATGTCGACGTCAGCGTAAAGCTCATACAGCTCATCATTATATCTTCTTCGGTACTCGCCGTTGCCAACTTTTAGGGGTCCATAAATCTTTCGAAGAATTTTTCTCTCGAATACTCCCAAAGCCTCCTCGTCAGTTGCTGACAGTGTCCATGCTTCTGCCCCATATAGTAGGACGGGTACGATAACAGACTTATAGGGCCGGTTTCACCAACGCGACTAAGCTAAAACTAAGTTTTGACTTAAGTTAGCCCAGATTTGAAGCTAACCTTCTTTTGGGTTTCACCAACTGAGCGACTTAAATAATTTTGCACACAACAACCCAGTCAGTTGTTTGGTACATGTTCGTATTTTTTCTTACGTTTTCACGCATCGCACGCAATCCAAAATGGTGTCTTTTGAAAGGAAGTCCTATGTTTACGAATGTTAGAAAGATACACATGAACAACAGCGGACCGAGTCTAATGCTTTGCTTTTGACGTCTATGATTTGCTACCACACTTGACATCTTACACGATATTTTGACTTAGTTGAGAATTAGTCAGCTGCGAGCTTGGCTAAGTTGCATGGTGAAACTGAAAAAGTGAAAAAATCGGCTTAACTAAGTTAATATCGGTTGGTGAAACCGTTCATACAAAGTCCCTTACTATCTCGAAATTATGGCTGCCAACAGTGGCGTGGTAGCCAAGATGCGAATGCGCCGACTCTTTGCTTGATGCCAGTAGGTACTTCGTTTGTCCTTCGTTCACCACCAAACCCATTTTTTCGCTTCTTTTTCTAATTTGGAGTACGCAAAAAATACGGCGCGGTTGTTGAGCCAATGATGTCGATGTCGGCGGCATAAGCCAACAGTGGTACGCTCTTGTAATATATTGTTCCAGCGCGATTAAGATCTGCAGCTTGTATTATTTTCTCCAACATCAAATTAAAGAAATCGCACGATAGGGGGTCGCTCTGCCTGAAACCTCTTTTAGTTTAGAACGGCTCGGAGAGGTCCTTCCCGGTTCTGACCGAGCTAGTGGTGTTGCTCAGCGTCATTTTGCACAGACGTATAAGTTTTTCGGGGAAACCAAATCAGACCAAGCGCCATATAGGACACTCCTTTTCGTGCTGTCGGACATGGGATCGATGAGGACTTTTGAAGTCTTCTTTCTGACGACGAACCTAAGCTATCTACAAAAATTTGGCTCTGTGTGAATTATGGTTTTGCAGGTGTATAAGTGGGAGCGCTTATACACACGCGCTGTGATCGTCCGAACTATATTTTTAACATTCGCTGACCAAACAAGCGACACCCCCAAGCGATGTGGTTCCGCCCCTTGCTCAGCGACGACTAAGTCATTTGGTAAAGAAAGAGCGCAACATGGCTGTGTGATGAGTCCAACTTGTTTGACTGACCTTAAGATCTATGGGGCGCTGATGCTTGGTTTTTATTGACCGGACTATTTATACAATATGTACAAAAAATGTGTTTTAAATTTTCTATTTTTTTCTCAAGACTCAACCGATTTTAAAAATTTAAATTAGAAATTTTGCTTTCGTGGCTTCCATGAGTTGCATATCATTTCAAGTGTATAAAAACTGCATACTAAACCTTTTTTATCCCCCCATAATTTTGAGATAGGAGCAAACCCCCCTTTTTTCATTAAAATCACCTAGAGGGCACAAAACTTAACCGATTTAAAAAATCCAACCGGGATTCTGTTAACAAAATGAAATGCAAGGATTTGTGAAAGCACGTTTTTTTTTTAAAATTTTTGTTTAAAAAAAATTTGACTAACAAATTTGAGAATTTTTTTTGTGGCTTCCATGAATTGTAGGCCTTACCAATTTATAAAAACTGCATACTCAAAATTTTGAATTTCCCCCATAATTTTGAGTTAGGGTTAAAAACAACGTTTTTCCTAGGATGCAGGTTTATAATCACCCGAAAGGCACAAAACCCAAGGTTTTCTAAGAATTTCATCCAGATTTTGCTATTTACATTAGATGCAAGTTGTTACACAGTGTATTTTTTTTTAAACAAAAATTAAAAAACGCACTTCCACAAATCCTTGCATTGCATTATGTGAACAGAACACCGTTTAAATTTTTTAATCGGTTTTTTGTGCCCACTAGGTGATTTTAACGAAAAAAGGGGTTTATTGCCCCTAAAGGCTTGGTTTCCTCGAAAGCGGCGACGCTATATTGCGCTCGTTACTTAGGGGTGAAGTACGTTGTCAAAAATACTGCCATGTAAAAGTAATTGGGTGTAAACTAAGAAGACGGTGAAGTTCACCGTAATGTAATATAGCGGCAAGCATTCAAACATAGCGGCCGTCATGACGGTGGCAATTTTTCGTCAACGTTTTTTCCCACCGTCATTGTCATAGCGGTGTCAATTCAATAAAATTCTTCAAATTCATTTACAAAAACAACAATTAATTATTTTCAAAACAAATGTTTTAAAAATATAGAAGAGAAAAAAAGAAAAGTGGTCGCAAATTTGCATGATGACGCTGAGAATAGCTACCGCTATATAGCGAACGTTACATAGCGGCACCGCTTTTCGAGGAAACCAAGCCTTAACTAAAAATTATGGAGGGTATGAAAAATTTCGAGTATGCAGTTCTTATACATTTGAAAGGACATGCAAGTCATGGAAAATTTCAAATTTTGGAAAATTTATTACATAGTGTAATCACGGTTGCCGTTTGCCTAAAATTTTGCGTGCCAAAATTCGTACAAAATTTTTTCAGGTCACTTTCTTATAGCTCCTGGCAATTGATCAAGCATTCGTTAAGTTTGATGACGTTCGGGTGTCTTCGTGTCACACGTACTTGTTGTCGGCTCGATGTGATGAAAAGACAAAAATGTTTGATTTTTTCGTTTGACAAGCGGTCTGTTTGATAGTGGCGGAAAGCGTGGACAAGCATTAGTGTGTTAGTCGCATCGCGACTGCCATGACGAGCACATATGCGGATGAAAAATTGAAAATTCTTTTATGTTGTATGCGATGTAAAACAACATGAAATAAGGGTTATTATTATTTTCATGATTTTTAAATTGATAAAAATTATATTTTCCCAAAAATCACGGAATAATAAGAATGCATATGAACAAAATCAACGTTCGCTTGCAAAATGCTTCCAAACTTTCGCTACGATTTTTTATTGCAAATACTGTTGAAGCTTTATGTTTGATAGTTGCCTGGCAATTAAGCTTCAAGCAGCCGACACTCACACATCTACGGGTAATCATCACGAAGACACCCGAACGTGATCAAACTTAACGAATGCTTGATAAATTGCCAGGAGCTATTAGCATAGATCGCTCAATAAAAATAAATACAGCCAGTACATACAATTTTTTTCTTGTTGACCATTATCGTTAAACTTTATAAAAGCCTGTCTTGACAAGTTTGTGAAAATCAAGTTACTTTTATGCGATCCAGAAGCGTTTAATTTGAACTTCCTCCGATTTTGAGTTGTGTCATAATTTAACACAGAAGCGGGTCGCTAGGGGGTCGCTATTTTTTTCGCCCTTTCCCAAGTGGTACCACTTCATTTCTACTGCTAGTGAAAAGAGAGTGAAAGATACGCATCCTGATGACTAAATAACATTTTTTGATATAAGTGGAAGGAATCATCAGAATGCGCTGAAACTTTACACCTCAAAGGACTATATCACGCCAATTTCGGAGAAAAAATCCGTTTTTCAGTTTCTGTTATCATTTAATTAAAACAATTTTTTTTACAATTTTATAAAAAGGTAAAATAACTCACAATCACTTAATTTCTACTGCTAGTAAAAAGAGAGTGAAAGATACGTAACCTGATGACTAAATAAAATTTTTTGATATAAGTGGAAGGAATCATCAGAATGCGCTGAAACTTTACACCTCAAAGGACTATATCACGCCAATTTCGGGGAAAAAATCCGTTTTTCAGTTTCTGTTATCATTTAATTAAAACAATTTTTTTTTACAATTTTATAGAAAGGTAAAATAACTCATAATCATCGTAGACATATGTTTATAAAAACCAAAATAGTATTCAGAACTTATTGAAACTTTACAAATAAAAGTATTAAGCCATGCTAATTTCAAAAATTAAATCGATTTTTTGGTACCGGGTACCCATTTTCATATTACTATATGAACGACAAATAAGGCATAATCATTGATGATTGTGGGGTTTACAAAAACATGATCAGTATTTTATTGAAACTTTACATCTGAAGTGTATATTATGCTTATTTTAAAAATATAATCGGTTTTTTGTAACCCATTAAAACCCCAGTTTTTGTACATTATTATATAAAAGTGAAATATGGCATATCATTATTGGTAAGTGTACAGAAAAATAGAATGAATAGTCAAAATTTGTCGAAATTTTACTTCCTAAGCGAGTACATTACGGTAAGTTAAAAATTTAATTCGGGGTTTCCATTAGGGTGGTCGAAGTTTATATGAAAATATGTTATGTTCCCAAAACCTTCTGGCCTTTTCAGTTTTTGTTACGCTTGCTTCATACACTTTTAGTAAAACGCTGAAATCTGGCACAGGTAATGTGATTAGTTAGGTGAACCACATTATAAAAAAGGTTCAATAAAAAAAAAATTGGACCACCCTAATGTGCATTTTTGCAAAACTTTTGGTTATTAGCTTTAACTCAACACCTTATTTTTGCAAAACGAACAAAAAATTTCGACTTAGAGCATCCACAAAAAGCATTATAAATATAGATCAGCTAAAACACTGTCAAAAAGGGCATTTATTCATTTTTTCAAAATTGAAAATTTCCAAGAATCGGAAAAAGTCGGAAGAGATTTCGTTTGTTTCTGTTAGTAGAAGGTCCAAACTACCATAAACAAGAAAAAAACGTCACCGACTTTCACCGAGTTGGGTTTTCTTTGTTTCCAAAGTTTACCAATATTCGGATTTTGCTATGTTTAATCATATAAATTTTTATTTATAAATAATAAAAAAATTTTTGTAGAAGTAAATGGTTTTTTCATGAACCATATATTTTTTGGTTTGTCGCATAAATCTTTATAAAAGTGCAAAAGTGTATCTTGCCAGGAATAAAAATGTATTTTTAACAAATTTTTAATTGCGACCACTTCGTGCGAAGCGCAGCCGTAGAATGGTATGTAGAAAATATGTGTACATTGAGCGAGTGTGTATGGGCGAAAGTGGTTTTTATCACAAAATCACTTATAAACTTCTCTTAGTTGGAGTTTTAGCTGTAACTTGACATCAAAACATCTAAGTTTCAAGACAGTCGATTTTTGTATTTTTTTCCATCTTCGCGGCACTGTGCGCCGTAGTTTAGCAGTAAATAGGGTATCGACTCCCGGTCAAAGCAACATAAAAAATTTGTTAGAAAAAGTTTTTCTAAACGGGGTCTCCCTTCGGCAGTGGTTTCACAAACTTTCCGAATTCATTCGATTCGCAGATGCCGTTCGGAGTCGCAAAAAACTGTAGGTCCCACCAATTTGTTAGAAAAATTTGAATCAGCAGCGCACAAATTGGAAGAGAAGCTGGGCACAAAAAACTCGTTGGAGGTTATCATGATAACCCTCTAGTATATCGCCGCCATGCATTTTTTTTTAATAAAGGGACCCCAGGAGGGTGAGAATTTTCTTTAGGTTAGGTTATGTTCAAGTGGCTGCCGCAGAGGCACACTTAGGCCAGTTTTGAAAGGCCCGTTGTGATACCACCAACACTAGGAAAGTCAGTCCCGGGACCCGGCCTTATGGAAAATCCCTGAGTTGTTGGGATTTTCCACATAGCAGAATCCCGGGACTGACACTCCTAAACCGACACCGTTACTCCTCCTCGAACCACGTAGATGACTTTATGAATGCCATCAAGTCCTTTATGTCCAGTTCCGCGATCTGGCTTAGGCTATCCAGGAAGGGAACTCCCAAAAAGCGCGTTCTCGCGCCGCTTAAAGCCGGACGGTTGCATGCCGCCATTAGTAGCGGGGCAGCGATCCATCCTCTCCCATGCTTCCCTGCTAGGAATGTTTGTTTTGAAACAGCTGTCTCCGACTGTTGTGGGCGCATATCGATCTGTGCTCAGAGCGAAAAAACTGTAAGATCCTAGAATACTGGAGTGTCCAGTTGTGATTGCGCCCCAGCCAAACGTTTCCCTTTGGCGCCGAGCCGCTGCCGCCTGGTACGCTTCCAGATCGAGTGGCAGAATGCCTAGAATGGCCTGAAGAGCTTCGTTAGGCGTTGTTCTTAGCGCGCCGCTTATACAGATCATGCCAGATCTATGAACTTTACCTAACGCAGTGCTACTTGCATCAAGTCACACAGAGTTTGTGGGAATTTGCCCTGTATGCATTGCTAAATCGTCTGCATATGCCACAAGACAGTAATCCTTTTCACCCAACGATTTTTCAATGATAGAGACTAGGCTGTGAAGCGCAGTTTCTGTTGATTTACCCTAGGTGTACGCATGCTGATAGCTGGAGATAAGGTTTCTATAAATAGTAGTGGAGAGGTAGTCGCTGATTATCCTCTCGAAAGTTTTGAGTGCAAAGGACGATAGGCTGATGGCTCTGTAGTCCTTTGGCTCGTAGTGGGAGGCCTTCCCAGCCTTAGGAATAAACACTACCGTGGCGTGTCTCTAGGAGCACGTGCTCGTGTACATACATATGTACATACCTATATACATGTAAGTGCACTTGTGCATATTTTAATATTTTTGAATTTTCAGAATTACATTCAATTTTTTTCTAAATTAAAAATTCAAGTAAAATCCAAAAAGTAAAAACGGGGGTTTGGGTCAAAAACATAATTGGTGATTTAAAATTTTATGGTTTGGATGAAAGTGCAAAAAAAATTATTTACAACACAATCCACCCTATTTGTTTGCGTTCTTTAGGAATTTTTCGAATTAAATTTTAGAAAACAAATTTAAAGATTTGTGAAACGGGTTTGGCGCTCAAAAATATTATTTAATATTTCAGGAATATTTTAGTGGATGCTGATGCACTTAAATAAACAAAGAGATCAAAAATTATGAAGCTTCCGAGTGGATTTTGAGTGAACTCTAAATTTGAGTTCGGTTAAAAGCCAAATTTACTTTAATAAAAACGTATCAAACACTAGCCAGAAAACTCAACCTAACTTTACAAAATTTAATTTTTAATCGGAGCTTTACAAAAAGATAAAAAAATTCTCTAACTTCCCCTAAGTTATTCAAATAAAATTTCACGAAAATTATTTTAATGAACTTTAAAAAAAGGTTTTCAACAACTTTCAAAATTTTTCAAATTGCCTTACTGATTCACGCCTTGGGTGGCGGCTCTCCTGTCGCTGGCTAGGATCCTCTGGAGGAATCCTAGATGTCAGGAAATTCACAAAGATTCACAATTTTGTTTTACGCTCGCGTTTACTTCAACGTAAAACCGCACTTTATAAAAATAGACTTTTTTTCACACGCGCACCTACACTTTAAGGTGAAAAACGCACTTTAAAAATAAACTTTGATTTTCGAAAACAGTTTGGCACTCGATAAGACCGCGACTTTTTCAAATTTGATCCGTCGATCAGCGGAATCCCCTTTTATACTCCAATAATCCTTACGGCATCTCCGACTCTTAAGCGGCAAGTATATTTACCTATGTATAAGCAACATTTTAACCCACTCACACCATTAACCATCCGCTATGCAAATATCGTAAAAACGAATAAGAGAGTTCGGTTAGCGGTTGCTTATGCATCTGTTCATATACCCGCTTGCGCGTAGTCAGAGCAATCCCCAAAGGCTGTCGTTACAGGATCGCATCCGCCAATGGTGCCTGCATCATGGAGCGTGTGCGTAAAAGGAATTCATAACGTAGTCTTGGGTTGGTTGTAAGTCCTGGGCTAATGTGTGGCCTCGACCCACGATCTAATGCCGGGCTTCAAGATCGCTTCTTGTCTATACCTTTCTTGCAACATCTATTACACTTAACAATTATCAAGATACAAAATGTAAATAAACTGTCAACAACTAAATCTAATGTCAGTGGGGTTTAAAGCAAAACTTAACCTAGGTTATCACAGATGAGCATCTTAATCCTATAACACAGATTAAACTAAAACTATATCACAGCTCGAAAAAAATTAGTCAGGTCGCACGTGTATAAATCTAGATGTATAATTAAGTCGGAAGTGTATAATTAAATAAAATTTCAAGTCAAAAATTGTATAATCACATTAATAGGTCAATAAAACCTAAAATAATTGCATAAATAACTACAAAGCAAAAAAATTTTATGTCAATTTCCTAAGGTCAAGTTTTCAGGTACAAAGGTGAGTAAAAATATTAACATGCAACATTCAACATATAATAACTTCATGCTACAAATATGTCATGGTATACCCCGATTCTCTTTTCATTAACATCGCCGAGTTCATACAAAGAGTTGCCAATGGCTTTTAATACTACGTACTTTACTTGCCGTGGGGCAAGTTTCGGATTATAACTTGGAACTCTGTTTGAAATTTCGGCGGTACACCATTTGTCCAATTTTAAACGGCACATCCCTACTCCTAGTATTATAAACCTTTTTGCTACGTTCGTGGGCCAACCTCAGCTCTTGCATTATTTTATTTCGAAGCGCCTTTAGTTTATCTGCAGATGTAGTTTATCTGCAGATATTTCCACCTCACAATCTACATCTTTAACTGCACCTAATTTTCGATACAATTCGTAAGATGACCCATGTTGCACCATTGGCATGCCAAACAGCACGTAATACGGTGATGTGTTAATTGCTGAATGGGTCACACTTCTTAAGGCAAACGCTGCATCACTTATGTGTTTGTCCCAATTCTTCTGGTTTTCTCCTACGTAGGACCTAACTATTTGTAAGATTGATCGATTGACTCTTTATGCTGCATTGCCTTGTGGCAAGTAGAACGCTGTCCTTATGTGTGTTGCACCATACTTTGCCAAAAACAACGTGAAGAGTTCTGACACGAACTGTTTGCCATTGTCAGAGTATACGTACTCTGGGACTCCAAACACATGAAATACATCTCTTTCTAAAAATTTTACCACTTCAGCTGAGGTTGCCTTACGCATGGGTTTCAAAAAAAAAAAAACTATAGTCCGGAGCCGGTACCAATCCACAGTGTAGACGGTATTATCAAACAAATAAAGATTAACGGGCGTCCGACGAATTCGTTTATAGATCCCGGAAGTACGCGTACCCTCGTTAAGCAAACGTTTGCTCGCGAACTCGGAATCCCTACACCATGCTCGGTTACGCTTAGTGGATTTGGGGGAAGTAAAGTATTATGCCACGAAAAAATTGACACACTAATTGAAATAGACCGAGAGAAAATTGAAAGTGATGCCTTAATCGTAACTGATAATTTGTTAAATGAAAATGTGCTACTCGGAACGGATAGTTTGTGTAAAAACGGAAACAGGCTTGTTATTGAGAACGGTCAGTGTCATATAGAGAAAGTTATGAACATACGCGCGTGTGCAAATCTTGACACAAATGCTTTTGTCAAACTCGAAAATCTACTAAAGTCCTACCGCGAAGTTTTTTCTGAAAAAGTTTCCGAACTTGGCTGTTGTAAGCTAATGAAAATGACAATTGAACTTAATTCGCAATCTCCGGTGAATATGAAACCATATCGTATACCGTTTTCCAAACGCGCTATCGTGTCGGATATCGTAAAAGAGCTAATAGATAATGGAATCATACGCCATTCCGAATCTCCGTATGCATCGCCAATTGTCCTTGTGCAAAAACAAAATGGGGAGCACAGATTATGCGTAGACTACAGGTGTCTGAACAAAATAACCACTAAAACGTCGTTTCCTATGCCAGTTATGGATGAGCACTTCGCCCAACTATCAGGTAATAAATATTTTTCAATATTAGACCTACGTATGGGATATTACCAAATTGAACTCGACGAAAAATCAAAACCTTTTACCGCATTTGTGACCAACGACGGTCACTATGAGTTCAATCGAATGCCGTTTGGTCTAGTGAACGCCCCGGCTATTTTTCAAACTGTAATGAATAAATTGGTTGGTAAAATGAAATCTGGCGAAGTCCTTGCATATTTAGATGATGTAATTATACCAAGCCGCACCATCGAAGAAGGGTTGCAACGTCTCGAAAAGTTTCTGAGTCTCTTGAAAGAAAGTGGTTTGACGTTGAGGCTCGATAAATGCAAATTTTTGGAAACGAGACTCGAATATCTCGGGCACGTTATTACCGAGGATGGTATAATGCCTGGTAGTCGTAAGGTATCTGCAATTAAAAACTTCCCCACACCTACGAATATTACAGAACTACGACGGTTTTTGGGACTAACTGGGTTTTTTAGGAAATTCGTGCCAGATTATTCGTTAATAACCACACCTTTAACCACACTTTTACGCAAAACAGAACAGACCTCATTTCATTGGTCCGAACTGCAACAGAAATCGTTCGAACGTATTATCGATCTTTTAACAACCGCCCCAGTATTGGCTCTATATAATCAATCTGCTTGTCATGAGGTTCATACAGATGCGAGCAGTGTCGGCCTCGCAGGAGTTTTGATGCAGTCGACCGATGGTAAAACATGGCAGCCAACCATGTATTATAGTCGTCACTGTACTGAAACCGAAAGCCGCTATCATTCGTATGAGTTGGAAGCTCTCGCTGTGGTTGAAGTACTGGAACGTTTTCGCATCTATTTACTAGGAAAAAAATTTCGTCTTGTGACAGATTGTTCAGCCGTCGCGAAAGTACGCGACAATAAGGAGCTCAAGTCAAAAATCGCACGTTGGTGGTTGAAAATTTCGGAGTTTGATTTTGAAGCCGTCCATCGTTCGGGCAGCAGACTATCACATGTAGACGCTATGAGTAGAGCGCCCAATGAACCAGCCCAAGACGTCGAAACGGCTGGCTCTATTTTTGAAATAACATCCGGCAGCAATGATTGGTTATATACCATGCAGTTGCAAGACATTAAGCTACGAGAATTATTCGCCATTTTGCGAGGTCAGAATAAGTCAATCCGAGAACCAGAAGTAAAAAAGTATTTTCGTATTCATAATCATCGCTTGTATCGGCAAGAAGAAGATGGGTTGAAGTTCGTTGTACCCAACGCCGTACGTTGGCGCATTACCCAACTCTGTCACGACAAAATGGGTCATCACGCATTGGAAAAGACCATTGACCGAATTCGTAAAACGTTTTGGTTTCCAAGCATGCGTAAATATGTAAAAAATTATATCGCGTCGTGTACCGAATGTTGTTATCGCAAAGCACAATCCGGGAAAATCGAAGGTGTGATGCACACAGATCCGGTCGAACCTATACCTTTTCGTGTGATTCACATTGATCACCTCGGACCGTTTATACGTAGCAAGAAAGGAAATTGCTACGTTTTAGCAATTTCAGATCCGTTCACAAAATACCTTATCGTTAAACCGGTACGCGATACGCGTACAATTCATGTCCTCAATACGTTAAATGAGATAACCAGCTACTTCGGAATGCCGGTTAAAATTATTTCTGACCGCGGAACCGCTTATACTTCCAAGGCATTTGTAACATACTGCGAAGAAAACGGCATCAAACACGTAAAAACAGCTGTACGCACTCCACGATCCAACGGGCAAGTGGAACGTGCAAATAAAACTATTCTAAACTATTTACGAACTTCGGTCGATAACCCCAAGGAATGGGATCTAATGTTAAGAACATTGCAATTCTCTATTAATTCTCAAAAAAACAAAACGTCTGGGTTTAGTCCCAACGAGTTAATATTCAATTTTAACTTACGCGACATCGTGCATAATCAAATAGTAGCCGCTGTACACGATGACATTGATGATACCACCGAGCAAACTTCAATAGAAGAAAAACGACTTTTAGCATTCGAAAACATCGAGCGTGAAAGAAGCAAGTGGAAGCAGCGTTTCGATGAAAGACATACAAAACCACGAGTGTACCGCGAAAATGATTTAATCGTTGTTGAAAATGAACCAGCTAGTACCGGAGAATCGCGAAAACTAGAGCCGAAATATCGCGGTCCGTATAAAATCGCCAAGGTATTAAACAAAGACAGATATCTAATCGAAGATGTACCGGGAATGAAAGTAAAGTCGCGTAATTTTTCATCCGTTTTTGAATCCGGCAAAATAAAGCCATGGTGCGAATACTGCCCCGAACTTGATGCCGATGAAATAGTAGATGATTATACAACCGACGACGAAATCGAGGTCGATTCCATGTCAGGAAAGGCCGACTGTAAGCATCCTGGCAACTCCAATACGAAAGAAACCTAAACTGAACCGTTGGCAACCTTATGTAACAAAAGGAGAGCAGAGAAAAAGGAGAGTATCGTGAGAAGCCGAAGAAGACGCACGCGATGAAAACGATGGGGTTGTGAAATTTATTCTAATGAAAAAGATGTAATTTTTGTAAAGTGAAATTAAAACCATATTAAAAATGAAAAACTAAATTAAAAACCGAGTGTTGATGTTTTATGATAAAAACCATCCTTTGACACCGGTATCAGTTTTTGCTTCAGGCAGTCGAGTGCTTGCATCGCTTCGTTCGTCATTTTGAATGCTTTTATCTTGTCCTTAGTGAGGCAGTCGTGCAGTGGTGCTGCAATGGTCGCGTAATCCTGTATGAATCTACGATACCATACTTTCATTCCTAGGAACTTTCCAAGTTGTTTCGGTGTTCGGGGTTCGGAGAAGTCTCGCATTGCTGCCACCTTATTCAGATCCGTACGGATACATCCGTCACCTACAACATAACCTAAATAACGTACCTCTTTAAAACAAAACTTGCTCTTTAAACTTTTGAGTCAATTTTGCATCACGAAGACATTTTGCAACACGGGACAACAAATCTAAATGGGACGAAAAATTTTCAGAACAAACAAGGAGATCATCTAAATAAACAAACACAGAATCACGAAGCAAAGCGGGGATGACCTTGTCCATTAAAAGACACATACGCTGTGCCGCGTTGCACAGTCCAAACGGCATGACTGTGAAATGGTACAAGGGTCTACCAGATACAGTGAAAGCAGTTTTCTCCCTGGACTTTCGCTCTAATGGTATCTGCCAAAACGCGTCCTTTAAATCTATGGCAGATATGTACCTGGTATTCTGAAGCCGACTTAGAATACCGTCAATATGTGGGAGTGGGTAGGTATCCTTGATGGTGCGATCGTTTAACTTGCGGGCGTCCAAACACAATCGATTTTTGTTCCTTTGATCACTAATGACACGGGTGAGTTCCTGCAGCTGTTGCTTTCTTCAATAACGCCCATCTCCAACATCCTGTCTAGTTCTGCGAAGACCAATTTTTGTATTGCTGGCGAAATAGGGTAGTGGCACTGCTTTACTGGAAGGTGTTCGTCTGTTACCTCGATGATGTGCTCTTCTACGTCGGGGTTTCCCAACCCAAGTACTGCAAACGAAGGAAACTGTGCTTTCACGCGCTCCAAAGCTACAGTTTCTTCGTGGCTCAGTTCGTTTTGCACCGCGTCAAATGTCAAGTCACCCTCGGCAGGCGTAAGCTCTGACACGACATTAGCCTTTGAGTTGATTTGGGGCCCCTACTTACTACATTAAGCTGGAAGGCTTTCCAGAAATCGATCCCTAGATAGACCTCTTGTTGCAACCCAGGTACTATGAGGAATTTCAGCTCCCGGGTGGTATTGTCCCAAAGCACTGGAAGAGCCACTACTCCTACAACCGCAGTTTCACCCCCATTTGCAGTTTTGACGTTTTGTCCCTGGATCGGCAGAATCAGACTTTCTTTACCTTCGAGAAGTTTATGGGCATTTTTTCCTAAGCAGCTGGCCCCGGCCCCAGAATCTAAGAGCGCGAGCACCTCTCGTCCACCGATCTCCGTTTTCGCGAACAACCTGTTATCACCCTGTACCGTGACTATTGTTGAAATTATCTTTTTCCTAATTCTTTTAAATAACTTTTGTTTTTCCCTAATCTTACGGATTTTTTCAAAAGTTCTCTTCTTCTTCCTGGCGTTCAACTCCTCGCAGAATATTCTCCTTCTGGCTTCTTCGTACTTCAATTTTCTCACATGTAAACTATCTATATTTGACTCAACTCTTTTCTTTTCTTCTACTTTTTCTTTCTTCTCTATTTCTTTATCCCTCTTTAAAATTTCTATCTTCCTATTTTCCATCACTTCTCCGAGCGATCCCGGCTTGAGGCAGAGCTCCTGACCGTCAATTTTAGACCGAAAATTTTTAATTTTCAAACCAAACAATTTTAATTTTAAACTGAAAAATTTTAATTTTAAACCGAAAAGTTTTAAGAATAAAATAAAACTAAAAAATGTGGCAGCTGGAAGGATTCGAACGAAAACGCTCAGGAGTCACAGCCGACTGCTCTACCGCTGAGCTATGCCGCACATTAAGTTTTTGTGGGCAAGATTCAATTACATTCAAACAAACAAAAAATAAAAAATTTAGACTGCTTTTTCATTTAGATTTTAAATCGGAACCAAAAGAAATTGAAAATCTTTGTAGGTATTTGGACGGTTTGAAATATTGTACTAAAAAGTTTGAAAAATTGATTAAACTTTATACGGGTTTAAAATTTAGGTTCATTTTTTTTAGCCGTGTTGCGTCGATACAAATCGATCCACCCTAAAATATATATATATATATATATATATATATGTTTGTAAGGTGAGTACTTTGATGACACCCCTGTTTTTCCTTAAAAAATCGGTTCTAATCCCCTCATATAACCTATGTATAAAATCCTTTTTGATATAACTGTTGTATTTTAAAAGTTATATTAGTTTTAATGAGACATGGTCATTGTGGTGACTCGAAAAATTATATATATAAAAATTGAATATGTGACGTGGTCATTTTGATAACTATATATATCATATATAGTGTCATGAAAATGACCATCTTACATATGTTTTTCGGTTTATATATTTGTTTATGTTACGTGGTCATTTTGGTGACTATATATATCATATATAGTGTCATAAAAATCACCATGTTACATATTTTTTCTAAAAATATATATTGTGACGAATTCGATGATTCCTTGATTATTTTCCCTGAGTTCGATCACTGTACGTTAAATAAAACACTCCGATTCTGTTTAATAAGTAGTACGCTTTATTCAGTACTAAAAACCGTAGTACAAAATCGCGGGTTAATTTACTGTTCAGTACTTCACTGTACAACACTTCAAAATAAACTGAATGAAGTGCGTTGTCTTTGCGCGGTTTATATACCCTAGCAAACGGCAGCTTCACAACTACGCGAGCGGTTACGCGATTGGAGGGGTTTTGCCACAGATTGTCGATGGGCAGGAGAAGGTAGTGGCGTACTATAGCCGCACAATTGGAAAGCCCGAAAGGAACTATTGTGTAACACGAAGAGAACTACTGGCATTGGTAGAGTGCATCAAACATTTCCACAAGTATCTCTATGGACAGCGATTCAACGTCAGGACAGACCATGCAGCGTTGAAATGGCTTTTGCAGTTCCGTAATCCGGAAGGTCAATTGGCACGGTGGATAGAGCGACTACAAAGTTATGACTTTTCCATAGAGCATCGCAAAGGCAGCAGCCACGGCAATGCTGATGCAATGTCCCGGCGACCATGTAACCTAGAGTGCAAGCATTGTTCGAAAGCTGAGGCCAAGGAAGATGTTATAGATGTGCGGCTAATGACTATAACATCTACGGACGAATGGAACATGGATCAACTAAGGAAGCATCAGCTAGAGGACCCAGATCTGGTACGTGTGATGCAAGGAATCGAGCAAAACGAACGACCAACAAGAGAGGAAATGTCAGCAGAAAGTCCTGTTGCCAAGTCATATTGGGCACAGTGGAACAGTCTGAAATTGGTATCCGGTTGCTTACATAGAGTATGGGAAAGCGAAGATGGTCAATGCGCTCGGAAGCTGGTAGTTGTCCCAAGGAAGAAAATCTCTGATGTTTTGAATGAGCTACATAATGGCCCAAGTGGAGGTCATCTCGGAGTCACGAAAACGTTGGAGAAAGTCAAGCAGAGATTCTATTGGGTTGGTTGCCGGCAGTCGATCGCGGAGTGGATTGCCAACTGTGAGGTGTGCATCAAAGCAAAGGGTCCGAAGTCGAGAAGTCATGGACAGATGAAGCAGTACAACACAGGTGCACCGTTTGAGAGGATTGCCATGGATGTAGCTGGTCCATTTCCTACTAGCAAACTCGGGAACAAGTACGTATTAGTTGTTATGGACTATTTCAGCAAATGGCCAGAAGTTTACCCGATTCTAAATCAAGAGGCAGAAACCATTGCAGAGGTGTTCACTAACAATTGGATAGCGAGGTTTGGTGTACCGATGGAGTTACATTCTGACCAAGGCAGGAATTTCGAATCAGTCGTATTCCAAGAAATGTGCAAGATATTGGGTATTCGGAAAACTCGAACAACTGCATTGCATCCTCAGTCAGATGGCATGGTGGAACGTTTCAATCGAACCTTGGAAGAGCACATGAGGAAAGTAGTGGATAAGTTCCAGAAAGATTGGGATACGCACATCTCCTTGTTTCTGATGGCATATCGCTCGGCAATACATGAAACTACGGGTCAAACTCCGGCAAAAGTAATTTATGGGAATGATCTGCGGTTGCCAGCTGACTTGAAGTTTGGGATAAATGCTGATGAAGGAATAAATACCAGGAAGTCCACTAGCATCTTGGAAGAAGAAATGAGAGAAATACACGATCTTGTAAGACAACGGACGAAGATCATGAGTGATAAGATGAAAGCCGGATACGACAAAGCCATCAACTCGGAAGGTTTTAAAGAAGGAGATTTAGTGCTGTTATACAACCCACAACGAAAGAAAGGTTTGTCCCCAAAATTGCAATGTAACTGGGAAGGCCCATATAAAGTAATAAAGCGGATAAATGATGTTGTCTACCGCATACAAACTGTTGGAAGACCACGAAACAAAATGAAGGTGGTTCACCTGGAGAGGCTAGCAACGTTTGGATCAGGAAATGTGTCTGATCGGGACGATCAGACTTAGGTGGAGGGCAGTGTGGCGAATGTTCTCAAGAATCGCTCATCTCCCAACTCTAGCGTATTTCTATCACTAGCGTCACTACCACAACTACAGCTGCGAGAGGCAGCTCGCGTGTTTGCGAATGTGGCACAAAGAGGAGATGACGATAGATAAACGCTTCGAGAACACTGTTGCACGAATAAACCAGAAAGGTGTAGACATTTCTAGGTTGTGAAGCTGCTGTCTGCTAGGGTATATAAACCGCGCAAAGACAACGCAAATCAATCAGTTTATTTTGAAGTGTTGTACAGTGAAGTACTGAACAGTAAATTAACCCGCGATATTGTACTACGGTTTTTAGTACTGAATAAAGCGTACTACTTATTTAACAGAATCGGAGTGTTTTATTTAACGTACAGTGATCGAACTCAGGGAAAATAATCAAGGAATCATCGAATTCGTCACAATATACATATACATTTATATTGGAACGCGTGTCCCCGTAGGAAATCTGCGGTATCAACCCAGTAGGAACTTGTGGAGTACTACTGGTCCCATTACAACCAGTTAGGGTTTTGCTTAGAATTTGGTCGCGCTTATCATTCCCTTCATACTTTCGCGTATTAGGCTCATTATCATTATAACTTTAGCGGGCTTTTGAGCAAAATTTAGTACTTTTTTCGAATTTAAATTTTTTTGAAAGTAAATCATTTTTCTTCGAAGTGCAAAGATGGCTTTGAACTTTTTTACCAGATGCTCAGATCAGGTTGTCGGATTCAACGCCGAATACGAGGAGTCGACGTTAAATGAATATTCGGTGGTTTCCCTAGATACTTTAAAAGCAGAACTTTTTGACATTTGGTCAAAAACAAAGGAAGCCTACGAAAAATGTTTACAAACGCTGACTGCTAAGGAAGAGTTAGATGCTGTAAAGGCCAAAAAATCAGTAACCTTTAAAGATTACGTGTCTTGTTTAGCACGTATTACTGAACACATTCAGAAGGCAGCCGTACCTGTCCAGGTAGCTCCCCATATCCCTGCCCAAGAAGCCAACTCTTCGAATAGTTTACGCCTACCGCCATGTGACACAGAAAATTTTTATGGGGACTATGTGTCGTGGCCATCCTTTCGGGACCTTTTTACCGCGATTTATATAAATAACGGGCGACTCAGTGACGTTGAAAAACTTTTTCATCTTCTGAAAAAGACAAGTGGCGAAGCGCATGAAATCGTCAGCAAAGCGTCACTAACCAATCAGGGTTTTAATATGGCATGGTCCAATTTAAAAGAGGCGTATGAGAATAAGCGGGTGTTAATTAATAGCCACTTGAAGGTGCCTTTCTCGCTTCCAGTCATTCGGACTGAAAGCGCTTCAGCTCTGAAAGAGCTACAGCGGAGCATTAATGGATGCTTGTCCGCGATGAAAATGCACGAGGTTGAAATCGAAAATTGGGATCCAATCCTTATTTTCATATGTTCTAACCATCTCCCAGAAACCACACTTTCCCACTGGGAACAATCTTTAACAGATAAAACGGCTTTACCGAAGTGGTGTCAAATGGATTCCTTCCCCACCATGCGATATAGGACTTTGGAATCGATAGTGGATGTGAAGTGTTCAGCGTCTTCGACGAACCAACAACAAAAAATTTCTTCACAGTCACATAATCCAGCAAATCCAAAGAAGGTGGCACTCGCAACTAAAGTCACCTCATCAAATTGTATATTATGTCCTAAGCAACAACATCCTTTACGACTTTGTACCAAATTTTTAGCTCTAGCCGTGAATGACAGGTTTGCGTCAGTCAAAAAGCATAATTGCTGCCTCAATTGTCTGGGAAAAGGCCACGCATTAAAGGATTGTAAAAGTTCATACTCGTGTTCCAAATGCAAAAGTAGACACCATACTCTTCTGCACATAGTACCTTCTAACCCTCAACCGTCCAAAGACTCCACCGTGGCAACTGCTTCTCAAGCATTCCACACAAATCTACAGTCCACATCATCCAATAGAAATTCACCTCCAGATGAAGAAACCTTGAAATCGTCTAGTTTATCCTCAGCTCTTCTCGGAACCGCAATGGTTCACATTTGTCACTTGGAGTCAACATATGTTGCTCGGGCATTAATTGACTCAGCTGCGGAAGCATCCTTCATTTCGGAGCGACTTCGTAAGCTTCTAAAGCTTCCATGCTCAAAAACAAACGCGGTTATTTCGGGACTAAATCAAAAAGTTTGTAATAACTCCTCGAAGAGTTGTTCCTTCATTTTGGGCTCACCCCGTGACCCAAACTTTTTGATAGAAGCCACCGCGTATGTTTTACCAAATATCACTGGCAACTTACCGTCCACTTCAATAAATGAAGCGGTTTTAGATCAAATCCCTAAAGTAACCTTGGCAGACCCGAATTTCCTACAAAGCGGTCCGGTAGATGTTCTGATAGGAGGAGATTTGTATCCCAAAGTCATGTTAGATGGGGTAAAGCGCAGTGTGCATAAAAATTTATTGTCCCAAGAGACCGTGTTCGGGTGGATCATCCCCGGTGCATCTTCCACTGCACACGTCTCTTGCTTTGCTACCAAAGTCTCGATGGGAGAGGACATACCACTAGATAACCAATTGCGTAAGTTTTGGGAATTAGAGAAAGTTCCTAAAAGGAATCTTCAAACGGCAGAGGATTCATTTTGTGAGGGAGATACATCGTGTCACTGCCCTTCAAAAGTTTTTACCCTACGGATTTGAAGCTAGGGATATCTCGACCCATCGCGCTACGTCAGTTTTATACCAACGAAACCAGATTAGTAAAGAATCCTTCTTTAAAAATAGAATATGACAACGTGGTCAAGGAATACGTGGAACTAGACCACATGGAGCAAGTCGATGCTCCAACCTTTGAACATTCTCCCAGTCATTTTTATCTCCCACATCACGCGATATTAAAGCCTGAAAGCACTTCAACGAAGTTGCGAGTAGTCTTTAATGCTTCAAGCAAAACATCCAATGGAGTATCGTTAAATGATATTTTGCATGTAGGTCCCGCTCTTCAAGCGGACTTAACACTTTTAATCATTCGATGGAGAATGTATAAGTTCGTTCTAAACAGTGATATACAGAAGATGTATCGTCAGATTCTGGTAAATCCAGCGCATAGGCCTTATCAAGGAATCCTTTTTAGAGATGATCCCCAAGGTAACATAAGGGACTTTCAATTAAAAACGGTAACCTTTGGGGTCAATTGCGCGCCTTATTTAGCAATTAGGACACTTCTCCAACTGGCCCAGGATAACCAAGATTCTCATCCATTAGCAGCTCAAATTCTTCGAAAGTCTATGTATGTAGACGATGTGCTAGCAGGTTTTCATGACGTACCCACAGCATTACAAGCACGAAATGAGCTAATTGAAACACTAGGGAGTGCCGGTTTGTTTTTAAGAAAGTGGTCGTCAAACTCTAGGGAAACTTTGGTAGATCTTCCTTCAGACCATTTATTAGATAAAGATTTCTTAGAATTGGAGGAGACAAGCACTACAAAAGCGTTAGGTATACGATGGAATGCTAAGTCGGATCAGTTTTTCTTCCAAGTTCATACCCCTCATATAAAAGACAATTACACCAAGCGTGAAGCGCTCTCCATCATAGCAAAGCTTTTTGATCCAGCCGGTTGGCTGGCACCTGTGGTAGTTTTAGCAAAGATAGTGATGCAACAAATTTGGTCAGATGGGACTTTGTGGGATCAGCCTTTAAAGCCTCAAACTCTTTCTCAGTGGAAAACCTTGTTGGGAAACTATAGGTATGTCGAGGAGATACAAATTCCACGATGGGTGGAATACAGCGACCAATCGCCCTTCCAAATTCATGCCTTTTGCGATGCCTCGGAAAAGGCATACGCGGGGGTGATATACTTGAGAGTGGAAACCCCAAAAGTCACTTCTTCTCACCTTTTATTTGCAAAAACCAAAGTTGCACCTATAAAAACGATTTCTCTACCTCGATTGGAGCTATGCGGTGCCCTTCTCATCGCCGAAATGCTTCAAACTCTCCTCAGCGAACTTCCCTTTAAACCAGAAAATATCTTCTGCTGGACCGATTCAACTATCGTGCTAGCGTGGCTTAAAAAGCGACCTAGCTCTTGGACCACCTTTGTAGCTAATAGAGTGGCAAGGATACAGGAATTAGTCGAGGTTGACCATTGGAATCATGTGGTTTCAAAGGAAAATCCTGCAGATCTTGGCAGCAGAGGAGCATATCCCGCGGAATTGCGAGAAAACCAGCAGTGGTGGCACGGCCCTCCTTGTATTTATTTTACAATACCGCTTCTGACACCAATTGTGACGAATTCGATGATTCCTTGATTATTTTCCCTGAGTTCGATCACTGTACGTTAAATAAAACACTCCGATTCTGCTTAATAAGTAGTACGCTTTATTCAGTACTAAAAACCGTAGTACAATATCGCGGGTTAATTTACTGTTCAGTACTTCACTGTACAACACTTCAAAATAAACTGATTGATTTGCGTTGTCTTTGCGCGGTTTATATACCCTAGCAGACAGCAGCTTCACAACCTAGAAATGTCTACACCTTTCTGGTTTATTCGTGCAACAGTGTTCTCGAAGCGTTTATCTATCGTCATCTCCTCTTTGTGCCACATTCGCAAACACGCGAGCTGCCTCTCGCAGCTGTAGTTGTGGTAGTGACGCTAGTGATAGAAATACGCTAGAGTTGGGAGATGAGCGATTCTTGAGAACATTCGCCACACTGCCCTCCACCTAAGTCTGATCGTCCCGATCAGACACATTTCCTGATCCAAACGTTGCTAGCCTCTCCAGGTGAACCACCTTCATTTTGTTTCGTGGTCTTCCAACAGTTTGTATGCGGTAGACAACATCATTTATCCGCTTTATTACTTTATATGGGCCTTCCCAGTTACATTGCAGTTTTGGGGACAAACCTTTCTTTCGTTGTGGGTTGTATAACAGCACTAAATCCCCTTCTTTAAAACCTTCCGAGTTGATGGCTTTGTCGTATCTGGCTTTCATCTTATCACTCATGATCTTCGTCCGTTGTCTTACAAGATCGTGTATTTCTCTCATTTCTTCTTTCAAGATGCTAGTGGATTTCCTGGCATTTATTCTTTCATCAGCATTTATCCCAAACTTCAAGTCAGCTGGCAACCGCAGATCATTCCCAAAAATTACTTTTGCCGGAGTCTGACCCGTTGTTTCATGTATTGCCGAGCGATATGCCATCAGGAACAAGGAGATGTGCGTATCCCAATCTTTCTGGAACTTATCCACTACTTTCCTCATGTGCTCTTCCAAGGTTCGATTGAAACGTTCCACCATGCCATCTGACTGAGGACGCAGTGCAGTTGTTCGCGTTTTCCGAATACCCAATGTCTTGCACATTTCTTGGAATACAACTGATTCAAAATTCCTGCCTTGGTCGGAATGTAACTCCATCGGTACACCAAACCTCGCTACCCAATTGTTTATGAACACTGCAATGGTTTCTGCCTCTTGATTTGGAATCGGGTAAACTTCTGGCCATTTGCTGAAAAAGTCCATAACAACTAGTACGTATTTGTTTGCGAGTTTGCTAGTAGGAAATGGGCCAGCTACATCCATGGCAATCCTCTCAAATGGTGCACCTGTGTTGTACTGCTTCATCTGTCCATGACTTCTCGACTTCGGACCCTTTGCTTTGATGCACACCTCACAGTTGGCAATCCACTCCGCGATCGACTGCCGGCAACCAACCCAATAGAATCTCTGCTTGACTTTCTCCAACGTTTTCGTGACTCCGAGATGACCTCCACTTGGGCCATTATGTAGCTCATTCAAAACATCAGAGATTTTCTTCCTTGGGACAACTACCAGCTTCCGAGCGCATTGACCATCTTCGCTTTCCCATACTCTATGTAAGCAACCGGATACCAATTTCAGACTGTTCCACTGTGCCCAATATGACTTGGCAACAGGACTCTCTGCTGACATCTCCTCTCTTGTTGGTCGTTCGTTTTGCTCGATTCCTTGCATCACACGTACCAGATCTGGGTCCTCTAGCTGATGCTTCCTTAGTTGATCCATGTTCCATTCGTCCGTAACTGTTATAGTCATTAGCCGCACATCTATAACATCTTCCTTGGCCTCAGCTTTCGAACAATGCTTGCATTCTAGGTTACATGGTCGCCGGGACATTGCATCAGCATTGCCGTGGTTGCTGCCTTTGCGATGCTCTATGGAAAAGTCATAACTTTGTAGTCGCTCTATCCACCGTGCCAATTGACCTTCTGGATTACGGAACTGCAAGAGCCATTTCAAGGCTGCATGGTCTGTCCTGACGTGAAATCGCTGTCCATAGAGATACTTGTGGAAATGCTTGATGCACTCCACCAATGCCAGTAGTTCTCTCCGTGTTACACAATAGTTCCTTTCGGGCTTCCCAATTGTGCGGCTATAGTACGCCACTACCTTCTCCTGCCCATAGACAATCTGTGACAAAACCCCTCCAATCGCGTAACCGCTCGCGTCTGTATCCAAAATAAATGTTGAGCCTGGGGTTGGATACGCTAACATTGGGGCAGTGCATAGCCGTTCCTTCAAGGTTTGGAAAGCCACTTCATGTTCCTTCTTCCAATCAAATGACATATTCTTCCTGGTCAACTCATGAAGGCTACTGGCTACGCTGGCGAAATTCGGTACAAATCGACGATAATACGTGCACAGTCCGAGGAAACTTCGTAGCTCATGTAAATTTTTCGGTCTTGGCCAATCCTTTACTGCTTCGATCTTCTCTTTAGCAGTGCAAATTCCCTCCGTAGTAACCTTGTGACCTAAGTAACTTACTTCCTTCTTGAACAATGCACACTTTTTGGGACTTAATTTCAGACCGGCGCCAGCTATCCTTTGGAAAACTTCCTCCAAGTTCTTAAGGTGTTCCTCAAAGCTTTTTCCCAGCACGATGATGTCATCCAGGTACACCAAACATGTTTTCCAATGCAGTCCTTTCAATACTTGATCCATTAGTCTCTCAAAAGTAGCTGGAGCGTTACATAGTCCAAAGGGCATTACCGTAAATTGCCACAGCCCCTCTCCAATGCTGAAGGCTGTCTTTTCCTTATCCTCATCTTTCACCTCTACTTGCCAATAGCCGCTTTTCAAGTCCAGTGTTGAGAACCATTTCGTACCAGATAGTGAGTCCAGAGTATCGTCAATTCTGGGTAATGGATAGCTGTCCTTTTTCGTTACGTCGTTCAACTTCCGGTAGTCCACACAGAACCGCATTTTTCCATCCTTTTTCTTCACTAGCACTACCGATGAGCTCCATGGACTATCTGATGGTTCGATCACGCCGCTGTCACTCATTTCTTGTATAATTTCTCTTACCACTTGGCGTTTGGCCAATGGAACACTTCGAGGAGCTTGGCGGATTGGTCTCGCGTCACCGGTATCAATGTGATGCTTAACTACATTGTTCCGACCTGGTTTGGAGCCATCCTTGTAAAATATGGTAGAGTACTTTAGTAGAAGTTGGTTTGCCTTACTCTGGTGGTCTTCTTCGAGCTCTTGCGTCCACGCCGTGATATTATCTGATAGATTACTGTTGCTGGTAGAGACATTTCCCTGGAGCTGTTCACAGTTTATAATCACCTCCACCTCCTGACATTGTCCCAATATAGCTCCTTTGGAAAGCTTGATCGGCGATCGGAACTCATTTAGTACTCTTACCGGTATACGTCCATCTTGTTTTGTCATAGCCAGTGTTTTTCCTACTAGTATATCCGTCTTTGAATTGTTTGCTGCCTCGACAACCCACAATTTGTTTGTCCCATAATCTCCATCAATCCTTGCCCAAACGACTGCCTCCGACTTCGGTGGAATTTGTTGACTATCTTCCACGAGTACCCTCTTACTGATGTACTTGTTCTCGTAACCAAATTTGAGTGGCACATCCATGTTCTTATAGCTCATGGTCCTGTTTTGCATGTCGATCGTGATGCCTTGGTTGCTTAAGAAATCCACACCAACTATGATCTCATCAACAATATCTGCCACTATAAAATTGTGCAGTACGGTGACATTTCCAATTCCGATTTCACATGTTATTTCTCCTTGGACTTGAGTGTCCTCACCAGTCGCCGTACGCAATTTTGCTCCATGTAATGGCCTCACTCCTTTGTTGACTAAATCCGATCGAATGATGGAATGAGATGCGCCCGTATCAATAGTCAGTAAACGCTCTTTTCCGTCCACGAGTCCTCCAACAGTAACATTACTTGACTTCCTTCCGATCTGTGAGACAGAGATTATGGGGCATCCAATTGCGGGAGCCAGCCTACGCCCCTTGCGGCTGACTCTCTTTAGTTTAACGGTTGGTAGGATTGGGAGACTTGCTCATCTCCTTCAGCCTTGCGCTTACGTCCGCTTGCATTACTGGAATTATTGGAGCCAGATCCACAATAACGTGCGATATGACCAGATTTTCCGCACTTAAAGCACTTAATGGAGCCATCGCTTTTCTTCTGTACCCCATTCAATGCTTCCAAAATTTTGTCGATTTTGTTGACCAAGTCTGGCGTCTCCACTTCCACTCGATGAGCTTTGTACAAAGGTTTGCTCAAAAGAGATGCGGTTTCTTGAATTAGAGCATGTGATACCGTCTCCGCAAATGATCTCTTTGGATTTGCATAGGTGGCCCGCTTCGTCGCCACGTCACGTATTCCATTTATGAAACTTTGGATTTTCACCCTCTCGATGTATTCCACTGGTGCGTCTGCGTTTGCTAGATGAGCCAACCTCTCGATGTCCGATGCAAACTCCTGTAATGTTTCGTTAGCCTTCTGGAAGCGATTCTGTAGCTCTATTTCATGTATCTGCCTTCTATGCTCGCTGCCGTAACGTCTTTCAATGGCTCCCATCAACGCTTCATAGTTGTTTCTTTCAGCGTCCGGAATAGTCTGTAAGATTTCGGCTGCAGGTCCTTTCAATGCCACAAATAAAGCAGCGACTTTGTCCTCCATCTTCGCTTTCCCATACTCTATGTAAGCAACCGGATACCAATTTCAGACTGTTCCACTGTGCCCAATATGACTTGGCAACAGGACTCTCTGCTGACATCTCCTCTCTTGTTGGTCGTTCGTTTTGCTCGATTCCTTGCATCATACGTACCAGATCTGGGTCCTCTAGCTGATGCTTCCTTAGTTGATCCATGTTCCATTCGTCCGTAGATGTTATAGTCATTAGCCGCACATCTATAACATCTTCCTTGGCCTCAGCTTTCGAACAATGCTTGCATTCTAGGTTACATGGTCGCCGGGACATTGCATCAGCATTGCCGTGGTTGCTGCCTTTGCGATGCTCTATGGAAAAGTCATAACTTTGTAGTCGCTCTATCCACCGTGCCAATTGACCTTCTGGATTACGGAACTGCAAGAGCCATTTCAAGGCTGCATGGTCTGTCCTGACGTGAAATCGCTGTCCATAGAGATACTTGTGGAAATGCTTGATGCACTCCACCAATGCCAGTAGTTCTCTCCGTGTTACACAATAGTTCCTTTCGGACTTCCCAATTGTGCGGCTATAGTACGCCACTACCTTCTCCTGCCCATCGACAATCTGTGACAAAACCCCTCCAATCGCGTAACCGCTCGCGTCTGTATCCAAAATAAATGTTGAGCCTGGGATTGGATACGCTAACATTGGGGCAGTGCACAGCCGTTCCTTCAAGGTTTGGAAAGCCACTTCATGTTCCTTCTTCCAATCAAACGACATATTCTTCCTGGTCAACTCATGAAGGCTACTGGCTACGCTGGCGAAATTCGGTACAAATCGACGATAATACGTGCACAGTCCGAGGAAACTTCGTAGCTCATGTAAATTTTTCGGTCTTGGCCAATCCTTTACTGCTTCGATCTTCTCTTTAGCAGTGCAAATTCCCTCCGTAGTAACCTTGTGACCTAAGTAACTTACTTCCTTCTTGAACAATGCACACTTTTTGGGACTTAATTTCAGACCGGCGCCAGCTATCCTTTGGAAAACTTCCTCCAAGTTCTTAAAGTGTTCCTCAAAGCTTTTTCCCAGCACGATGATGTCATCCAGGTACACCAAACATGTTTTCCAATGCAGTCCTTTCAATACTTGATCCATGAGTCTCTCAAAAGTAGCTGGAGCGTTACATAGTCCAAAGGGCATTACCGTAAATTGCCACAGCCCCTCTCCAATGCTGAAGGCTGTCTTTTCCTTATCCTCATCTTTCACCTCTACTTGCCAATAGCCGCTTTTCAAGTCCAGTGTTGAGAACCATTTCGTACCAGATAGTGAGTCCACAGTATCGTCAATTCTGGGTAATGGATAGCTGTCCTTTTTCGTTACGTCGTTCAACTTCCGGTAGTCCACACAGAACCGCATTTTTCCATCCTTTTTCTTCACTAGAACTACCGGTGAGCTCCATGGACTAGCTGATGGTTCGATCACGCCGCTGTCACTCATTTCTTGTATAATTTCTCTTACCACTTGGCGTTTGGCCAATGGAACACTTCGAGGAGCTTGGCGGATTGGTCTCGCGTCACCGGTATCAATGTGATGCTTCACTACATTGGTCCGACCTGGTTTGGAGCCATCCTTGTCAAATATGGTAGAGTACTTTAGTAGAAGTTGGTTTGCCTTACTCTGGTGGTCTTCTTCGAGCTCTTGCGTCCACGCCGTGATATTATCTGATAGATTACTGTTGCTGGTAGAGACATTTCCCTGGAGCTCTTCACAGTTTATAATCACCTCCTGACATTGTCCCAATATAGCTCCTTTGGAAAGCTTGATCGGCGATCGGAACTCATTTAGTACTCTTACCGGTATACGTCCATCTTGTTTTGTCATAGCCAGTGTTTTTCCTACTAGTATATCCGTCTTTGAATTGTTTGCTGCCTTGACAACCCACAATTTGTTTGTCCCATAATCTCCATCAATCCTTGCCCAAACGACTGCCTCCGACTTCGGTGGAATTTGTTGACTATCTTCCACGAGTACCCGCTTACTGATGTACTTGTTCTCGTAACCAAATTTGAGTGGCACATCCATGTTCTTATAGCTCATGGTCCTGTTTTGCATGTCGATCTTGATGCCTTGGTTGCTTAAGAAATCCACACCAACTATGATCTCATCAACAATATCTGCCACTATAAAATTGTGCAGTACGGTGACATTTCCAATTCCGATTTCACATGTTATTTCTCCTTGGACTTGAGTGTCCTCACCAGTCGCCGTACGCAATTTTGCTCCATGTAATGGCCTGACTTCTTTGTTGACTAAATCAGATCGAATGGTGGAATGGGATGCGCCCGTATCAATAGTCAGTAAGCGCTCTTTTCGGTCCACGAGTCCTCCAACAGTAACATTACTTGACTTCCTTCCGATCTGTGAGACAGAGATTATGGGGCATCCAATTGCGGGAGCCAGCCTACGCCCCTTGCGGCTGACTCTCTTTAGTTTAACGGTTGGTTGGATTGAGAGACTTGCTCATCTCCTTCAGCCTTGCGCTTACGTCCGCTTGCATTACTGGAATTATTGGAGCTAGATCCACAATAACGTGCAATATGACCAGATTTTCCGCACTTAAAGCACTTAATGGAGCCATCGCTTTTCTTCTGTACCCCATTCAATGCTTCCAAAATCTTGTCGATTTTGTTGACCAAGTCTGGCGTCTCCACTTCCACACGATGAGCTTTGTACAATGGTTTGCTCAAAATAGATGCGGTTTCTTGAGTTAGAGCATGTGATACCGTCTCCGCAAATGATCTCTTTGGATTTGCATAGGTGGCCCGCTTCGTCTCCACGTCACGTATTCCATTTATGAAACTTTGGATTTTCACCCTCTCGATGTATTCCACTGGTGCGTCTGCGTTTGCTAGATGAGCCAACCTCTCGATGTCCGATGCAAACTCCTGTAATGTTTCGTTAGCCTTCTGGAAGCGATTCTGTAGCTCTATTTGATGTATCTGCCTTCTATGCTCGCTGCCGTAACGTCTCAACTTTGCTCCATGTAATGGCCTCACTCCTTTCTTGACTAAATCAGATCGAATGATGGAATGAGATGCGCCCGTATCAATAGTCAGTAAACGCTCCTTTCCGTCCACGAGTCCTCCAACAGTAACATTACTCGACTTCCTTCCGATCTGTGAGACAGAGACTATGGGGCATCCAATTGCGGGAGCCAGCCTGCGCCCCTTGCGGCTGACTCTCTTTAGTTTAACGGTTGGTTGGATTGGGAGACTTGCTCATCTCCTTCAGCCTTGCGCTTACGTCCGCTTGCATTACTGGAATTATTGGAGCCAGATCCAGATCCACAATAACGTGCAATATGACCAGGTTTTCCGCACTTGAAGCATTCAATGGCCGCTTCATTTTTCTGTTGCTTTCCGTTCACTGCTTCTAGGATTGCGTCCACCCATTCTGGTCGTTCTACTTCCACACGATGAGCTTTGTACGCTGGTTTGCACAAAAGTGATGCTGTTTCTTGAGTTAGAGCATGTGATACCGTCTCCGCAAATGATCTATTTGGATTTGCATAGGTGGCCCGCTTCGTCTCCACATCACGTATTCCATTTATGAAACTTTGTATCTTTACCCTCTCCATGTACTCTACAGGTGCATCCGCATTTGCTAGGTGCGCTAACCTCTCGATGTCCGATGCAAATTCTTGTAAGGTCTCATTGGGCTTCTGGCAGCGATTTTGTAGCTCTATTTGGTAAATCTGCTTCCGATGCTCGCTACCATAGCGTCTTTCAACGGCTCCCATCAATGCTTCATAGTTGTTCCTTTCACCTTCTGGAATAGTCTGTAAGATTTCGGCTGCAGGTCCTTTCAATGCCACAAATAAAGCAGCGACTTTGTCTTCAGCGCCCCAATTGTTCACAGCTGCTGTCTTCTCAAACTGTAGCTTAAATACCTGGAATGGAACAGAACCATCAAAAGATGGGGTTTTTACCTTGGGACAACTTGATACAGCATTTCGACGATTCAGTTGCAAATCCTGGATACGAGCTTTCAACGCATCTACCTCGGCCTCGATTTTATCCTGACGTTCTCTGAACACCTCTTGTACTTGTGTTATTTTTGCGTCCTGTGCTTCCAGCTGTGATGCCATATAAGCAGTCTGTTCCTCCAGTTGAGCAGAGATCTGTGTCATGTGTGTCTTTTGTTCCTCCAACTGTGTTGAAATTCCGGATGTAATACGTGTCTCCTGTTCTTTCATTTGAGATGTTATGTTCGTCGACATCTGAGCCAATGCAGCCAATAACGAGTTTGTGTCCACATTTGCCACTGAATCCGGAGTATCCTTTTGTCTTCTATTTTCGTCGCTGCCTCTTCCGAAAGCTGAAAAACATAATCGTCAACGTTGATTCCTTCCGCTTCCATAGCCTCCCGTAGACGTGATTGTAGCTCTGGCTTATTGCCTGTTGTTACCATTCCACGTTTCTCCAACTCGTTTTTGAGTTGCTGGATCTTCAATTCATTAAACTTTGCCATATCCTTGTTACCTTTAAAATGTCATTGTTATCCTTTTCAATGTCCGTGTTATCCTTTTCAATGTCCTTGTTATCCTTTTCAATGTCCTTGTTATCCTTTTCAATGTCCTTGTATTTATTTTACAATACCGCTTCTGACACCAATTGTGACGAATTCGATGATTCCTTGATTATTATACCTTTCATGAACATGAAATGGTATTATAACTTTGGTCCGATGTTTGTAAATATGAGAAGAAGAAGAGATAGACCCATCAATAAGTATACCGAAATGATCAGGATGACGAGATGAGTTGATTTAGCCATGTCCGTCTGTCCGTCTGTCTGTCTGTCTGTTTGAACGCAAACTAGTCCCTCAGTTTTTGAGATATTTGGCTGAAATTTGGTATGCGGCCACCATTTTCCAATATAGGAATCATTTGTCGGAACCAGCAAGATCGGACCAATATAACATATAGCTCCCATACAACCGATTATTCCGATAAACGGATTTTGGGCTATAACTCCTGTAATTAAACACGAAGGAATGTGAAATTTTATAAGTGTTGCTATTTTTATATGTGAAATATCGATGCTGAAAATCATAGAGATGGGATAAATATTTCACATAGCTCCCATACAATCGATTATTCCGATAAACGGATTTTGGGCTATAACTCCTGTAATTAAACACGTAGGAACGTGAAATTTTGTAAGTATTGCTATTTTTATATGTAAAATATCGATGTTGAAAATCATTGAGATGGCATAAATATTTCACATAGCTCCCATACAATCGATTATTCCGATAAACGGATTTTGGTAGTTAACTCCTGTAATTAAATAGGTAGGAACGTGAAATTTTGGAAGTATCGCTATTTTTATATGCGAAATATCGATGTTGAAAATCATTGAGATGGCATAAATATTTCACATAGCTCCCATACAATCGATTATTCCGATAAGCGGATTTTGGGCTATAAGTCCTGTAATTAAACACCTAGGAACGCGAAATTTTGGAAGCATCGCTATTTTTATATTTAAAATATCGATGTTGAAAATCATTGAAATGGGATAAATATTTCACATAGCCCCCATACAATCGATTGTTCCGATAAACGGATTTTGGTAGATAACTCCTGTAATTATATAGGTAGGAACGTGAAATTTCGTAAATGTTGCTATTTTAGAATGTGGAATGTCGATGTTAAAAATCAATGAGATTGGACCAATATAACACATCGTCCCCATATAATCGATAGCTCCGATAATTTCGGTATGAGCTAAAGTTAAATTCACACAGGCTGTACTGGGGATCAAACAGTGAAAATCGTGACGCTTATTCATGAAAGGTATTTAGCCTTCGGCACAGCCGAAGACAGCTTTCCTTACTTGTTTTCCCTGAGTTCGATCACTGTACGTTAAATAAAACACTCCGATTCTGCTTAATAAGTAGTACGCTTTATTCAGTACTAAAAACCGTAGTACAATATGCGGGTTAATTTACTGTTCAGTACTTCACTGTACAACACTTCAAAATAAACTGATTCATTTGCGTTGTCTTTGCGCGGTTTATATACCCTAGCAGACAGCAGCTTCACAACCTAGAAATGTCTACACATTTCTGGTTTATTCGTGCAACAGTGTTCTCGAAGCGTTTATCTATCGTCATCTCCTCTTTGTGCCACAATCGTAAACACGCGAGCTGCCTCTCCCTCTCTCGCTCTCACGTCATGTATGTAAACAGCTGTAGTTGTGGTAGTGACGCTAGTGGTGGAAGATGAGCGATTCTTGATAACATTCGCCACAATATATAGTGTCATAAAAATGACCATGTCACATATGTTTTTCCATAAATATTATTATGTAACATGATCATTTTGATAACTATATATATATATGTAATAAATGTCACAAAAATGAACATTTGTTATCTGTCGTTTATATTTAAGGTTTTTTGCAATTTTTACCAACTTTAGTCTCAGTAGAATAATTTTAGCTAATTTCCAATGCAAGTATGGATCTTGATCTAATGAATTAATTATAAAATATATTTGAAAAAGTTATGCAAAATTCGCAAAAATTCGACGAGTTTATATATGGTAAATGTCACCATAATGACCATTTGTTATCTGTCGTTTATATTTAAGATTTTTTGCAATTTTTACCAACTTTAGCCTCAGTAGAATAATTTTAGCTAATTTCCTATACAAGTATGGATCAAGATCTAATGGATTAATTATTAAATATATTTGAAAAAGTTATGCAAAATTCGCAAAAATTCGACGAATTTATGTACAGTGTCTCACAAACGTATTTTGCATATTTCTTTGAGCGGACATATTTCAAGTTTCTGTTGCACTGTGTGGACTTTCTTCATTATTGAAATGCAAACTCTACTCACTACACATTCCTTCAACAAATTGTCCAAACAGCAATTAAAAATTGCATGCCGCTATGTTGCTACAACAAAAAAACCGCTACACGACGCAGTTGTTATCTCACAAAAGTATTTTGCCTATTGCTTTGAAAACCGGTTGTCGCTGCGATTTGTTTGCTTTTTTTAGTTTTCGCGAAGCGGGTGGCTGCAGACATGTATTCTTATCACTATTTTACTTTCTTTGATGCATTTCAGTTTTTATTCTGTGAGCATCAAAAATGCTAAAAGCTAAAGGATTAAGTACATCTGAGAAAAAAATTATAATGTATCTGCACAATAAAAGAAAAAGTGTTAAATACATTTGTGAAATGTTTAGTAGGTGTCGTCAAACAATTGAAAATTTGATAAAACGATGCAAAGATCGACGTAATTTAGAAAATATTCCAAGATGCGGCCGACCAAAAGTACTAACGGTGAGAGAACGTGAAATTTTAAAAGAAAATAGAGATAATCCCCATATCTCAGCTCCCAAAATTAATGCCCAGCTTCAGGCAACATTAGAAACCCAAATATCGGACGAGACAGTTCGTAGAGTTCTTAGAAGCAATGGTTTTCACGGTCGAGTTGCGCGGAAAAAACATTAATTTCTAAAGTCAATAAAGAAAAGCGATTTTTGTTCGCTCAAAAGCACAAATCGAAAGGTTTCGACTTCTGGAAAACAGTAGTGTTTAGTGATGAGAGCAAGTACAACATTTTTGGATCCGATGGTCGAGGTATGGTATGGCGGAAGCCAAATGAAGAGCTGAAACTAAAAAACATTAAAGCGACTGTTAAGCATGGTGGAGGGTCTGTCATGGTTTGGGGCTGTATGTCCGCTCAGGGAGTTGGGAAATTCGTTTTTATAGAAGGTACTATGGATAAGCGTGTTTATTTGTCCATTCTCAAGGAGAATTTACACTCCAGTGCAGAAAAAATGGGCATGTCAAATAATGAGTTTTTATTCCAACAAGACAACGACCCTAAACACACGGCCTATGACGTTAGAATGTGGATACTTTTTAACACAAAACACTTGCCAACACCTCCCCAAAGTCCTGAAATTAATCCCATAGAAAATCTCTGGGCCTACCTGGAAGATCAGGTACGGAAGCACAAAATTTCATCAAAAAGTGACCGCAAAGCAGTATTGCTGGAAGAATGGGAATAAATAACCATGGAACTTTGTAAAAAGCTTGTGGAATCCATTCCTAAGCGTTTGGATGCCATTATCAAAAACAAGGGCTATCATTCGAAGTATTAAAACCACGGCCGTAGCCAGAGGCACGCTAAAATTTTATTGAAATATTTCCAAATTTCCGACTAGAATCGATTTGAAAAAAAATTATTACAGTTCAAAATTTGTTTGCATTTAATAAAATGTTGCCATAGATCAGTGTTCATGCATGCTACCGCAAATATATACTTTTGAAACGATTAAATTTCATTTTATGAATTCGCTAAACTAATATTAAACAAGTAAGGAAAGCTGTCTTCGGCTGTGCCGAAGGCTAAATACCTTTCATGAATAAGCGTCACGATTTTCACTGTTTGATCCCCAGTACAGCCTGTGTGAATTTAACTTTAGCTCATACCGAAATTATCGGAGCTATCGATTATATGGGGACGATGTGTTATATTGGTCCAATCTCATTGATTTTTAACATCGACATTCCACATTCTAAAATAGCAACATTTACGAAATTTCACGTTCCTACCTATATAATTACAGGAGTTATCTACCAAAATCCGTTTATCGGAACAATCGATTGTATGGGGGCTATGTGAAATATTTATCCCATTTCAATGATTTTCAACATCGATATTTTAAATATAAAAATAGCGATGCTTCCAAAATTTCGCGTTCCTATGTGTTTAATTACAGGACTTATAGCCCAAAATCCGCTTACCGGAATAATCGATTGTATGGGAGCTATGTGAAATATTTATGCCATCTCAATGATTTTCAACATCGATATTTCGCATATAAAAATAGCGATACTTCCAAAATTTCACGTTCCTACCTATTTAATTACAGGCGTTAACTACCAAAATCCGTTTATCGGAATAATCGATTGTATGGGAGCTATGTGAAATATTTATGCCATCTCAATGATTTTCAACATCGATATTTTACATATAAAAATAGCAATACTTACAAAATTTCACGTTCCTACGTGTTTAATTACAGGAGTTATAGCCCAAAATCCGTTTATCGGAATAATCGATTGTATGGGAGCTATGTGAAATATTTATCCCATCTCTATGATTTTCAGCATCGATATTTCACATATAAAAATAGCAACACTTATAAAATTTCACATTCCTTCGTGTTTAATTACAGGAGTTATAGCCCAAAGTCCGTTTATCGGAATAATCGGTTGTATGGGAGCTATATGTTATATTGGTCCGATCTTGCTGGTTCCGACAAATGATTCCTATATTGGAAAATGGTGGCCGCATACCAAATTTCAGCCAAATATCTCAAAAACTGAGGGACTAGTTTGCGTTCAAACAGACAGACAGACAGACGGACAGACGGACATGGCTAAATCAACTCATCTCGTCATCCTGATCATTTCGGTATACTTATTGATGGGTCTATCTCTTCTTCTTCTCATATTTACAAACATCGGACCAAAGTTATAATACCATTTCATGTTCATGAAAGGTATAAAAATACTACCCGTTCTATAAATCGCCTCAGATACAAAATGAAATTATCAACATTATTGCAAATTGTCTTCGTGAATTAATTGCCATAGAGCTAAATGAATCTTCATATTTAACACTAATGGCAGATAATGGCAGATGGTTCAACAGACAGAAGTGGGAAGGAGATATTTTCTTTCGAAAAAGCTGATGATGGAGACATTTGGCGGAAGTACATCAATCAACGAACCATAATTTTCTGCGCTTTCAAGAACAGATGCGATTCAGAGTTCAACAATGACCGATCAACGGCTACGAGATCTTTCATTTCTTGCTTTTGAAAAAAAGAGATTGAATTCATTAAAAATGTGTACGCAAAACACAGTAAAAAGAATAGTCTAAATTTAATACCAATTTGGTGTTTATATATAAAAACGCCAAAAAGTATTAAAATAACACCATTTTCCGAGAACAGGTATTATTTTGGTATTATTTTAAGACCATTTCGACTAATTTAATTGCCAAAATTGAGAGAGAGAGCGTTTTAGTATAATTTTGGTATTTTTTTAAAACCATTACTTCAAATTTAATTTCCAAACTTTTTCAGGGTCTTAAAATAATACTATTTGGTATTACATTTAAAAAAAGTAGTCTTTAATTTTTTACTGTGTAAATTTGCCAACAAAAATAGGGAAATACAACTTTATTAACGTTCAATGTGCATTTTTGAAATAAGTTGATATGTATTCATTCGATTTACGACTTAATCAATAACAAAGGTGCCTGATATTACAACTGATACGATTTTTACTAGAAAAAATTTCAGCTCACTCGAAATTGGTCGAGCTCACCCAAATGTTCACTGCTGGCTACGGCCGTGATTAAAACGCTTTTAAATGCAAACTTTCGTCAGAAGCAAAATACTTTTGTGAGCTAAAAATCACATATGAATTATCTAAGTTTCATTTTGTACCTGGATTATTATTTTTTTTTTGTTTTAATGACTGATTTACATAGTTTTAAGAACATGCTTGAATAAATGAAGACCTACAAAAAAAAAATGTTTGCGAAATATATAAATAGTCAGCAGTTTTCTTGAACACCATCAAAAGCAAAATACTTTTGTGAGACACTGTATGATATATGTCACAATAATGACCATTTGTTATCTGTCGTTTATATTTAAGGTTTTTTGCAATTTCTAACAACTTTAGCCTCAGTAGAATAATTTTAGCTAATTTCCTATGCAAGTATGGATCAAGATCTAATGAATTAATTTTAAAATATATTTGAAAAAGTTATGCAAAATTCGGAAAAATTCGACGAATTTATATATGATAAATGTTACCATAATGACCATTTGTTATCTGTCGTTTATATTTAAGGTTTTTTGCAATTTTTACCAACTTTAGCCTCAGTAGAATAATTTTAGCTAATTTCCTATGCAAGTATGGATCAAGATCTAATGAATTAATTATAAAATATATTTGAAAAAGTTGGGCAAAATTCGCAAAAATTCGACGAATTTATGTACAGTGTCTCACAAACGTATTTTGCATATTTCTTTGAGCGGACATATTTCAAGTTTCTGTTGCACTGTGTGGACTTTCTTCATTATTGAAATGCAAACTCTACTCACTACACATTCCTTCAACAAATTGTCCAAACAGCAATTAAAAATTGCATGCCGCTATGTTGCTACAACAAAAAAACCGCTACACGACGCAGTTGTTATCTCACAAAAGTATTTTGCCTATTGCTTTGAAAACCGGTTGTCGCTGCGATTTGTTTGCTTTTTTTAGTTTTCGCGAAGCGGGTGGCTGCAGACATGTATTCTTATCACTATTTTACTTTCTTTGATGCATTTCAGTTTTTATTCTGTGAGCATCAAAAATGCCAAAAGCTAAAGAATTAAGTACATCTGAGAAAAAAATTATAATGTATCTGCACAATAAAAGAAAAAGTGTTAAATACATTTGTGAAATGTTTAGTAGGTGTCGTCAAACAATTGAAAATTTGATAAAACGATGCAAAGATCGACGTAATTTAGAAAATATTCCAAGATGCGGCCGACCAAAAGTACTAACGGTGAGAGAACGTGAAATTTTAAAAGAAAATAGAGATAATCCCCATATCTCAGCTCCCAAAATTAATGCCCAGCTTCAGGCAACATTAGAAACCCAAATATCGGACGAGACAGTTCGTAGAGTTCTTAGAAGCAATGGTTTTCACGGTCGAGTTGCGCGGAAAAAACATTAATTTCTAAAGTCAATAAAGAAAAGCGATTTTTGTTCGCTCAAAAGCACAAATCGAAAGGTTTCGACTTCTGGAAAACAGTAGTGTTTAGTGATGAGAGCAAGTACAACATTTTTGGATCCGATGGTCGAGGTATGGTATGGCGGAAGCCAAATGAAGAGCTGAAACTAAAAAACATTAAAGCGACTGTTAAGCATGGTGGAGGGTCTGTCATGGTTTGGGGCTGTATGTCCGCTCAGGGAGTTGGGAAATTCGTTTTTATAGAAGGTACTATGGATAAGCGTGTTTATTTGTCCATTCTCAAGGAGAATTTACACTCCAGTGCAGAAAAAATGGGCATGTCAAATAATGAGTTTTTATTCCAACAAGACAACGACCCTAAACACACGGCCTATGACGTTAGAATGTGGATACTTTTTAACACAAAACACTTGCCAACACCTCCCCAAAGTCCTGAAATTAATCCCATAGAAAATCTCTGGGCCTACCTGGAAGATCAGGTACGGAAGCACAAAATTTCATCAAAAAGTGACCGCAAAGCAGTATTGCTGGAAGAATGGGAATAAATAACCATGGAACTTTGTAAAAAGCTTGTGGAATCCATTCCTAAGCGTTTGGATGCCATTATCAAAAACAAGGGTTATCATTCGAAGTATTAAAACCACGGCCGTAGCCAGAGGCACGCTAAAATTTTATTGAAATATTTCCAAATTTCCGACTAGAATCGATTTGAAAAAAAATTATTACAGTTCAAAATTTGTTTGCATTTAATAAAATGTTGCCATAGATCAGTGTTCATGCATGCTACCGCAAATATATACTTTTGAAACGATTAAATTTCATTTTATGAATTCGCTAAACTAATATTAAACAAGTAAGGAAAGCTGTCTTCCGCTGTGCCGAAGGCTAAATACCTTTCATGAATAAGCGTCACGATTTTCACTGTTTGATCCCCAGTACAGCCTGTGTGAATTTAACTTTAGCTCATACCGAAATTATCGGAGCTATCGATTATATGGGGACGATGTGTTATATTGGTCCAATCTCATTGATTTTTAACATCGACATTCCACATTCTAAAATAGCAACATTTACGAAATTTCACGTTCCTACCTATATAATTACAGGAGTTATCTACCAAAATCCGTTTATCGGAACAATCGATTGTATGGGGGCTATGTGAAATATTTATCCCATTTCAATGATTTTCAACATCGATATTTTAAATATAAAAATAGCGATGCTTCCAAAATTTCGCGTTCCTATGTGTTTAATTACAGGACTTATAGCCCAAAATCCGCTTACCGGAATAATCGATTGTATGGGAGCTATGTGAAATATTTATGCCATCTCAATGATTTTCAACATCGATATTTCGCATATAAAAATAGCGATACTTCCAAAATTTCACGTTCCTACCTATTTAATTACAGGCGTTAACTACCAAAATCCGTTTATCGGAATAATCGATTGTATGGGAGCTATGTGAAATATTTATGCCATCTCAATGATTTTCAACATCGATATTTTACATATAAAAATAGCAATACTTACAAAATTTCACGTTCCTACGTGTTTAATTACAGGAGTTATAGCCCAAAATCCGTTTATCGGAATAATCGATTGTATGGGAGCTATGTGAAATATTTATCCCATCTCTATGATTTTCAGCATCGATATTTCACATATAAAAATAGCAACACTTATAAAATTTCACATTCCTTCGTGTTTAATTACAGGAGTTATAGCCCAAAGTCCGTTTATCGGAATAATCGGTTGTATGGGAGCTATATGTTATATTGGTCCGATCTTGCTGGTTCCGACAAATGATTCCTATATTGGAAAATGGTGGCCGCATACCAAATTTCAGCCAAATATCTCAAAAACTGAGGGACTAGTTTGCGTTCAAACAGACAGACAGACAGACGGACAGACGGACATGGCTAAATCAACTCATCTCGTCATCCTGATCATTTCGGTATACTTATTGATGGGTCTATCTCTTCTTCTTCTCATATTTACAAACATCGGACCAAAGTTATAATACCATTTCATGTTCATGAAAGGTATAAAAATACTACCCGTTCTATAAATCGCCTCAGATACAAAATGAAATTATCAACATTATTGCAAATTGTCTTCGTGAATTAATTGCCATAGAGCTAAATGAATCTTCATATTTAACACTAATGGCAGATAATGGCAGATGGTTCAACAGACAGAAGTGGGAAGGAGATATTTTCTTTCGAAAAAGCTGATGATGGAGACATTTGGCGGAAGTACATCAATCAACGAACCATAATTTTCTGCGCTTTCAAGAACAGATGCGATTCAGAGTTCAACAATGACCGATCAACGGCTACGAGATCTTTCATTTCTTGCTTTTGAAAAAAAGAGATTGAATTCATTAAAAATGTGTACGCAAAACACAGTAAAAAGAATAGTCTAAATTTAATACCAATTTGGTGTTTATATATAAAAACGCCAAAAAGTATTAAAATAACACCATTTTCCGAGAACAGGTATTATTTTGGTATTATTTTAAGACCATTTCGACTAATTTAATTGCCAAAATTGAGAGAGAGAGCGTTTTAGTATAATTTTGGTATTTTTTTAAAACCATTACTTCAAATTTAATTTCCAAACTTTTTCAGGGTCTTAAAATAATACTATTTGGTATTACATTTAAAAAAAGTAGTCTTTAATTTTTTACTGTGTAAATTTGCCAACAAAAATAGGGAAATACAACTTTATTAACGTTCAATGTGCATTTTTGAAATAAGTTGATATGTATTCATTCGATTTACGACTTAATCAATAACAAAGGTGCCTGATATTACAACTGATACGATTTTTACTAGAAAAAATTTCAGCTCACTCGAAATTGGTCGAGCTCACCCAAATGTTCACTGCTGGCTACGGCCGTGATTAAAACGCTTTTAAATGCAAACTTTCGTCAGAAGCAAAATACTTTTGTGAGCTAAAAATCACATATGAATTATCTAAGTTTCATTTTGTACCTGGATTATTATTTTTTTTTTGTTTTAATGACTGATTTACATAGTTTTAAGAACATGCTTGAATAAATGAAGACCTACAAAAAAAAAATGTTTGCGAAATATATAAATAGTCAGCAGTTTTCTTGAACACCATCAAAAGCAAAATACTTTTGTGAGACACTGTATGATATATGTCACAATAATGACCATTTGTTATCTGTCGTTTATATTTAAGGTTTTTTGCAATTTCTAACAACTTTAGCCTCAGTAGAATAATTTTAGCTAATTTCCTATGCAAGTATGGATCAAGATCTAATGAATTAATTTTAAAATATATTTGAAAAAGTTATGCAAAATTCGGAAAAATTCGACGAATTTATATATGATAAATGTTACCATAATGACCATTTGTTATCTGTCGTTTATATTTAAGGTTTTTTGCAATTTTTACCAACTTTAGCCTCAGTAGAATAATTTTAGCTAATTTCCTATGCAAGTATGGATCAAGATCTAATGAATTAATTATAAAATATATTTGAAAAAGTTGGGCAAAATTCGCAAAAGTTCGACGAATTTATATATGATAAATGTCACCGTAATGACCATTTGTTATCTGTCGTTTATATTTAAGGTTTTTTGCAATTTCTACCAACTTTAGCCTCAGTAGAATAATTTTAGCTAATTTCCTATGAAAGTATGGATCAAGATCTAATGAATTAATTATAAAATATATTTGAAAAAGTTATGCAAAATTCGCAAAAATTCGACGAATTTATATATGATATATGCCACAATAATGACCATTTGTTATCTGTCGTTTATATTTAAGGTCTTTTGCAATTTTTACCAACTTTAGCCTCAGTAGAATAATTTTAGCTAATTTCCTATACAAGTATGGATCAAGATCTAATGTATTAATTGTAAAATATATTTGAAAAAGTTATGCAAAATTCGCAAAAATTTGAAGAATTTTCATGAAAATTTTAAAGGTTTTTCTCAAAATTTTTAGAATGTTTTGTAGCCCATTTTATTTTGCTATAATAAGGTGTTAGGCGAATTGGATATAGAGGAAGAGGGGCGTGGTAAAGGAAAAGAGGGCAATGAAGAGAAAAAGGGAGGGAGATAGTGTGAAGGCGAAGACAGATAGGAAGGAGAGTTGTACTATGTGAAAAGTCTGCTTGACATTTACATATTTGGAATACGGTCGCTATTGCTCAATATTAAAAAAAAAATTCGATAGGTGGCAACCCTGTGAAGGGCCTCAAGTGGCAACACCCACACATTTAATCTTAGAATGAATCATACTATCTATAATGCCAAATTTTATCCAAATCGGTGGAGCGGTCCCAAAAGGTGGCAACCCTTCTTAAGATTTACGTATTTGGAATACGGTCGAAAATACCTTTCATTTTTTCAAATTTTATCCAAATCGGTCGAGCGGTTCCCGAGATATAAAGGAAAATAAATAAAATGCGGTAAGGTGGAAACCCTTCTTAAGATTTACATATTTGACAACACCCACGCACATAATCTTAGAATTATTCATACTATCTATAATTCCAAATTGTATCCAAAGCGGTTCCCGAGATGTAAAGAAAAATAAATAGAATTCGGTTAGGTGGCAACCCTAGGTGGCAACCTACTTGAGATTTAAATATTTGGAATACGGTCGAAAATACCTTTAATTTTATACCCATATTTGCATATCTTGCTCAATATTTAAAAATAAATTGAGATAGGTGGCAACCCTGTGAACCTTCCCAAGTGGCAACACGAATATAATCTTAGAACGAATCATACTATCTATAATGCCAAATCGCTCGAGCAGTTCCCGAGATTTAAAGAAATATAAATAAAATGCTAGCAATGGAACACTTTTGGGGTATTTGGGTAACCTTCGGGCTGGCAAAAGAACAAAGCTGTTGCACAATTGAAAGTATCGAATCTGTTTATGGTTTCGATATTATTTTCTATAGTTGGGCATTTTAGTTCTTTACTAATCAAAAGTGAACTTTCAATTGCAGAAGTGGATCAACATTTATATTTTATAAAAAAATAAAAATAAAAAACAACCAATGGAGGAGCTTAACACTATGTTGTCGGAAAATAAAGGAAAGGAAAGGAAATGAAATGAAAGGAAAATAAAGGATATGAGTGGAAAGGACCGGAAAGGGAACGAAGGGAAAGGAGAGTGAAGGAAAGAAGAGTGAAGGAAAGGAAAGGTAAATAAAGGAAAACGAGAAGAAAGGGAAGGGAAAGTAAAGAAAAGGAACCGAAAAGAGAGAAAAGTAGGGGATAACAATGGACGGGAAAGAAAGGCAAGGGAAGGAAAGGAGGGAGAGGAGGGTGAAGGAAAGGGAAGGAAAGAAGGGAGCGGAAATGAAAGGAAAGGAGAGTAAAGGTAAGGAAAGGAAAAGTAAGAGAAGGAAGGAAAAGGAAAGGAAAGGAATGGAAATTAAATCAAATCAAAAGTGAACTTTCAATTGCAGAAGTGGAACATTTATATTTTATAAAAAAATAAAAATAAAAAACAACCAATGGAGGAGCTTAACACCATGTTGTCGGAAAATAAAGGAAAGAAAACGAAATGAAATGAAAGGAAAATAAAGGATATGATTGGAAAGGACCGGAAAGGGAACGAAAGGAAAGGAGAGTGATGGAAAGAAAATTGAAGGAAAGGAAAGGTAACTAAAGGAAAAGGAGAGGAAAGGGAAGCGAAAGCAGAGTAAAGGAAAGAAAAGGAATCGAAAAGAAAGAAAATTAGGGGATAACAATGGAACGGGAAAGAAAGGCAAGGGAAGGAAAGGAGGGTGAAGGAAAGGGAAGGAAAAGAAATGAAAGGAAAATAAAGGATATTATTAGAAAGGCAAGGAAAGGAGGGAGCGAAAATGAAAGGAAAGGAGAGTAAAGGTAAGGAAAGGAAAAGTAAGAAAAGGAAAGGAATGAAGGGAATGGAAGGGGCGGGAAGTTAAGGGAATGGAAAGAAAAGGAGAATAAGGGAAAGAAAAGGAAGGGAAGGGAGAGTAAAGGTAAGGAAAGCAAAATTAGAGAAAGCAGAGGTTAGGAAAGGAAAAGAAGGGAACGGAAAGGAAAGGAAAGGAAGGGAAGGGAATTTAATGGAAAGGACAGGAAAAGTAAAGAAAGGTTAGGAAGCGAAGGGAATGAGAAGGAAAGGAAAGAGAAAGAAAAGGAAAGTTATTTAAAGGAAAGGAAAGGAGAGAAGGAAAAGAAAGGGAAAAAGAAGAAAGGAAAGTAAGGGAAGGGAAAGGAATAGAATAGAAAGGAGAGTAAAGGAAAGGTAAGGAAAAGAAAGGAAGGGAAGGGTATGGAATGGAAAGTAAAGGAAAGGAAAGGAAAGAAGGGAAAGGAAAGGAAAGGAAAGGAAAGGAGAGTGAAGGAAGAGAAAGGTAAATAAAGGAAAAGAAAGGAAAAGAAAGTAAAGGAAATGAAACGAAAGGCAAGGAATGAAAAAGAAAGGAAAGTAAAGGATAGGAAGGAAGAGCAAAGGAAATGTAAGAAAAGAAAAGGGAGGTAAACAAAAACGAAAAGAAAGGAAAGGAAAGCGATGGAAAGGAAAAGGATGTAAACGAAAGGAAAAGAAATGAAAAGAAAGGCAAGAAATGGAAAAGAAAGGAAAGTAAAGGATTGGAAGGGAGAGCAAAGGAAATGTAAGGAAAGAAAAGGGAGGTAATCGAAAAGGAAATGAAAGTAAAGGAAAGCGATTGAAAGGAGAAGGAAAGGAAAGGAAGGGGTACATTTTTGAAGCGCGGGCAATGAAGATGTTCTACGTGAAAAAAATACTGGACGTTCAGCTCCGGGCTCATCTGTTTATTCCATTTCGTGAACAATGTCGTCGTGGACTTGGTCAGTGACAAAGTTAGATTGCGTGCGGTGAAGAATCCGGGAAGATTGGGGAGATAGCAATTGGTTTCGTCTACTAGCTCATTATGGTATATTCGTCGGCGTAGGAAACGATGGTGACTCGTTCTGGTGGGGAAGGGAGCTTTGATATGTAGAAGTTAAACAATAATTGGGAAAGGACACCACAATGTGGAACCCTTCTGGGTCTAAAAAGGCACCGACGCCTGACGATCACTCAGATAATTGGCGACAGAGTTTTGTCGGATTTGACAATTGCCCTTAGTTTACCAGCCCCAGCAGAGAGATTGCAGCTCCCTTGGTGCTCCTCCCATATAATTTAAACCTGCATATATCTTCTGAAAGAGCAACTATTTCTCTTGAAAATGCAGTTTAATAAGCGAACACAGGGGTAATAAGCGAACACACCCGATTATCGGGGGTTACATACTAGTATATGTATATTAAGGAAACAGAAATAAACAAAAAAATCATAAAAAAATGTTAACTTTTTGCAAATTTGAGATATTTACTTGTCTGGCTAAAAAAAGATAAACATATTCGTTTTACAAAATAAAAGTTTATGATATTTACCCCCATATTCATAAAAAATAAAAAAATATATATGTAATTCAAAATTTGTATGGAAATGTCATTTTAAAAAGCTTTATAAACCTATTTTATTTTTTATGAATAAGGGGGTTAAAGTGTAAACATTGGACTCCTACTTTATGGGAAATTGAATAATGAAAAATATTAAAAACGGCTAGAATCGGCTAATTTTTTTTTGACAAATCGGCTAAAGAATCGGGTCCGCCTAAATCCGTTTTTTCCCGGCTAAATCATTTTTAAATCGGCTAGATCTAGCCGGAAATCGGCTAAAATGGCAACACTGTGTCTGTTTTTCTTTTATTTGTTGCATTTGTAAGTGTTTATTTACTGCATTTTCTTTGAAGTTGGGAAACTTAAGCTAAATGCATAGATTTGCTTACAGGTGATACCAAGAGCTAAAACACGTCGGAAAATGTCGCCAAACTTTTGAATTTTTGCGAAAAAAAAAACGTTTAACGTAACGTATTTAGATAAGTGAGGGCTATATTTGGCAAAATTTTGATGATACCCGAGACCCTGTTTTGTAGAAAGTTTCTGTTTTTTGATTAGTGTATTATCCCACAATATTAATGGCAAACAAATTTTCATATAAAGTAATATGGTTCTTTTAATTACGATTTGAAACTAGATAATGTGGCACTATTTGTCCCGGACGAACCATGGAATGCGCCAAAAGAAAAATCTAGAATATCGCTCAAAAAAGTAGAAAATTCGACGTTTTTTAATTTTTGAAGTTATGAAAAAATTTTTGGCTACATTTTTTTCCGTCCATATCATCAGAGTGGGAAGTCAATATGTCTTTCCTTACTTTTCCTCTCCGTCTTTCATTTAATTTTACTTAATTTTACTGTTTCCATCCTTATTGTTCCTTTCCTTTCCTTTACTTAACATTCCTTTCTTTAATTTCCTTTCCCTTATTTTCTTTTCCTCTTTTTTCGTTTCCTTTTACCACACATAGGCGACCGCCGTGGTGTAGCGGTTAAGTGTTCGGCCTTCTACACCTAGTCGTGGCGGTTCGATGCCCGGCAAAAGTAACATCAAAAATTATTTAGAAAAACAATTTTTCTAAACGGGGTCGCCCCTCGGCAGTAGTTTGGCAAACTCTCCGAGTGTATTTCTGCCATGAGAAGCTTCTTTGCAAAACAATACATTTGCTTTGAAAGTGCCGTTCGGAGTCGGCAAAAAACTGTAGGTCCCGCCAACTTGTAGGAAAACTAGAAAGCAACACACCACAAGTTGGAAAGAGAAGCTCGGCTAAAAATCTCGTTAGAGGTTATGATAACCTGTTGGTATTTCGCCGCCATTAGTTATATATGCCACTTGATATTTTTCTTGCAGAAACCTGTGTTGCCGTATTCGTATTTCACGAAAAAATAGTAGTGGAGTTTCGTAGCAATTTACTTGTGAAGTGCGTACCACCTCAAGAAATATTTGACAAGAAATTTACTTGAGCATTTCTTGAGTGTTTTTCTTTTTTTTTTTGGCTTTTTTCTTGCGAAGTGCGTACCGCTATTTTCTTGCGAAATGCGTACCGCTCTTTTGCATTTAAATGTGAATAAGTGCCAAATATCTGTAAATATGTACTCGTATATTAGGGGGCCCATGGCGATTATGGTTATTTGGATCATTTCACGCGTTTTTGCCCAAGAAACTATAGGTCTAACATGAATTTCGAGCTAGCATTTTTTCCGATCAATTTTTTTTTTTTTGAAGTTTACTACTTTATCGGCATGCAATTGAGAAAAACTGCCACGAAATTGGAAGACAACAATCCTATCAATGTTGTTGTTGCGAAGCGACAGCGTTTTTCAGAAGCTAGTGATGCTTTGTATGCATGTATATTAAGGTGATTCAAATAAAAAAAATTTGTTTTTTTTTCGGTCTTACCCCCTGAAACTTTAGGTATTGACTAGAAAATAAGCCTTGCAAAAAATTAGCGCTCTAACTTAACCCTTAATTACTTTAATAGTTGAGATAATCGCACATGGCTTACCATTTTGGAAGCTTCAAAGCTTCAACTTCGTAGTATGTAAAAATATTTGGAAAAAAGTTTCAAAAATTAAAAGAAAATTCACTTTGGAAAAAAATGTATGGGGAAAGGTAGCCACCCCTAAGGGTTAAGTTAGAGCGCTAATTTTTTGCAAGGCTTATTTTCTTATCAATACCTAACATTTTAGGGGGTAAGACCAAGGCGACATTTTGTTGAATCACCCTAATGTATATGTGTGTGTGGAATTTTACGAACTAACCACACCACACTCATATAGCAAAAGCACCATAGACAATCAAGAGAATTTCACTATTTTCTTTCAAGTAGTCAAATCAATGTCTAATTACCATAAATTCTAAAGGTATGTATGCGAAATTCAACTATTATATTGTTACAAAATATGTATATTCACAATATTTAGAAGAATATGCTTTATTTAAGCCTATTTTGTGTGATTTGAAATTCTATGTATGCATGTACATATGGCTGGAAATGTCAATGTTACGATAAATGACTTTTGAAAGTGTATACAGTGTAAATGGGGTATAAGAAATAGCCCCTGATTCGCATTGCGCTTCCACTTAACCCATTAACGCCCACTGTGCCCATACGAGTACACTTCTTCAAATATCCAAAAAAAAAAAAGCATTTTAAATATCGAAAGCATATAGTTTTGCTACAAGTATGACATAAACTGCTTTGAACGCAAGTAAATTATGCAGTTTTATATTTACAGTGCCCATTAACCCCTTATAAGAACACCTATTTGTTGGAAATTATAACAATATTTTTTTTTTTATTTGTGTTTAATTAAATATTTAACCAAAAATTTATTAATTAATGGTATCAGAAAGAAATGTTTGACCACATTATCAATGCCGGATATTAATGGGATGAATAGTTTTGCCGTATAAGCGAAATTTCACGGAATTTTGGTTAATTTTAAATTCAGACTTTATATTTGGCGATATATTATATGAACAATATGCCCAAAGTCGTTTATTCATGTATGAACACTAAATAACAGTTAATACACAAATATTTAATATTAAAAGATAAGTGAATCGTTAAAAAATTGATTTTTTTCGTCGCTCTTCGCTTCGTCAGGTTACCGGCGGGTTTTATGTGAAGGTTGACCATTATTTTCTGGTAACAGATCACTATTTTCACTAACACGAACTATAAATGATGACAGATATTTCATGGTGTTTAATTTTACATATACTTGTAAAAACAATTGTATCACTACCAGTAGAATAAAAAGTTGTGACATTTTAGGGTTGTGACATTTCATGCTTAATCTATTCTAACTTTAATATGGCTTAATATTTTTGGACTTTCGTTAGAAATTAGATGTATGCCACCAAGGTCTACATGTGTTCTAATTTTCAAGGAAAAATTACACCTAGTTTAGAAGAAAATCTGTGGTAAAGTTGTGACATGAGAAAGTGTGACACATCTATTAAGCGCAAAATCTTCCCAGCCCATCTTTGAAATGGAACCTGCTCTAGCAAAGTTTAAAGTTGACATTAGACTGAACATGTGTCAAAAAAATTAACATTATATGTTAATTAATAACCGCACACGGCCACTGTGACCACCATTTTTTGATTTTTTACAAAACTAGAGACAAAGTTTAGTCCCCTATAGGACCCTAGCTAAAAACAATTGTGGCATATTGTTACGTTATTTATCCTCTTTCTAAGCTTGCTTATACAAATTTAGCTTTGATCACAATTTATAGCATATAATGCCCATAAAGGTACATGCCCTCAGCAAAGGGACAATATTAATTGTGACTTTTTTTCTTTTTTGTGTGTTTAAAAGTAGTTCATGCTATTAAGTGATCAAAATTTTCACTTCATTTATATGACTCGATGAGATCTATAAGTTTATTGAAAAAAATGTCGGTTTGTTATAAGTTTTTGCCCTCGTGAAGGGTGGATACCTTGCCGCGGTACGAGGGCTTAAGTCGATAGCCACAGGGCTACGCTGCCCTTGTGATCATAGCTCCGTACGGCACTTCATCACGAGAGCAGCCTAGCCTCTCTGGCGCGACGACAAAGATCTTCCCCCTCCCAATCCAGGGTGTTATGCGAAACCGTGCCCATTGGACGTTTGCAGCCGGGAGGCAAATCGTGGCTGTATTTGAACGGAGCCTCTCTGATACCGGGTCGCCTCAGAGAGTAAGCATGGCCTTACCGCGGTACGGGGCTCTGCCGCGGCGGACGACACGTTTTCCCCTACTCTTCCCTTGACCCTAAGCTGGCCGTGTCCGGCGATGGGTCGTACGAACAAGATGAACTCAAATTATCCAAATAAAAACGATAAACCTAAAAAACAAACAACGCCGAATTTCACTCCTCAGCAAAGGAGAGCTATGGAGGAACAGGCGAGAAAGCTACAACAACGCCGGAGGACAACCTCCGTTCCACAATCAAGGGGGGGATCGACAGCGATGGCAACTACGAGTCGGTCAACCAACCCTCTATCGACTAAGATTGACTTGATGGGAGCTAGCACCAGTGCGGTTGCCAACGCAACTAAGCGGACAACGGCAGATGCTAAACTCCCATCAACCGCTGATATGAAAACCAGTATCTTTACGTCTGTGGCAGCGGTCTCACGACCTGGCCTCGGAGTTTCGAAGGAGAAGGAAGCTGCAACTGAGATTTCGGCAAGGAGAGCGACCGCGATGGCAACTACGGGTCCGCACTCCCAGGAGACATCTCCCCGCCGCTTCACATACCACGAGAAAAGATTGGCTGCAAAGATCCTGAAGAGGTATGAAGGGGTACCGCAGGAATCGCTGTCGCCGAATTCCAGTAAATCGGTAGAGCTAGCGAAAGCTGTGATACCGGAGTTCCAAAATTCTTACATGCCAAAGAGGTTAAAAGTTAACCCTTTCAAGCGCCAGAGATCGGACCTGGAGTTGAAACCCCTCCCAAGCGGCATCAGAATACCCCTGGAGCGGGCAAACTAAGCTTTGCTGAGGTAACCAAGGACAGGATCCTTATAGGCGTCCTTGACCGAGGCAATGACCGCCTGGCCATCCCTAAGGACCGGTGGCGTTACGTGCGAAATGAACTCGGCAACATTCTTCTCAATGTTGCTCCAGAGTTTCCGGGTAGTTCGGCGCGAGTAACGGATGCGGGTTGGCACCAGGGTCAGATTAAATTGCTCGCATGCGAGGATGCAAAAACCGTAGCACTGTACAAGGCAGCAGCTGCTAAGCTGGGTGAAGTCTACAAGGGCGCAAAGATAGAGGTCGTCGACTGGAAGGACATTCCAGCTCGTCCAAGGGCAAGGGCGTGGATTCCGGCCATCCCTGACGAACCCGAGAGAATTCTCGGGATGCTACGGCTAATGAATCCGTCCCTGCCAACGCATGACTGGAGTGTCAATCTGGTCGGGGATGCGGTAGGGCCCGACAGACAGGTGGTGTTCACCATGAATAAAGAGTCAATCGAGCCCCTCAAAAGGTGCAATGGCCTAGTACACTACAGCGTAGGCCAGATCGTTATCCACGTATATCGTGGTGATGCTCATCGCGCTGCCTTCTCGGCTGCTCCGGGGGAACCGGAAAACGAATTACCAGAAGAGGAAGCGGAGGATTCCGATGCGGAAAGCATGTTATCCGCCACGTCCCTTGGCGATAGTGCTGTGAACAACTCGGAGATGGAGGACAGCCTACAGGACGAGGAAGCCCTCGACGTCACGGTGGTAGCAGCCAACGCTGAGCGATTAACATCTAACGCTACAGACAGCAAGACTCCTGCAACGCCACATCGGGCAGTTAATCGGAACAACTCGTCGTTGATAGGCAACCTCCGGGATGGGGCAAACCTCGACGATATGGGGACGGCAGGGAAGTCTGTGCGCTCTCATGTTGGTGGTGCTTCAGATTAATCTGCACAAATCTAAAGTAGCTTCGGCTGCTTTAAGTAGTCGTCTTTCTAAAGGCGACGTGGATGTGGTCCTCATCCAAGAACCCTGGGTCAATAGCTCGAGAATCTGCGGATTGGGGACTAAGGGCTTCAAGCTCATTCGAGCCAGCGAGGAGAGCAAAGTCAGAACGTGTATTTTGGTCAAGTCTGAGTTGAACTCCTTTCTCCTACCTAACTACACCAATGGTGATATTACCGCTATCAGTATAACGGTCGACAGCACCCGCCTGACGGTGGCGTCGGTCTATATGCCCTACGACGCCGAAGAACCCCCACCACAAATGGAGGTGAAAGACCTGGTGTCAAATTTCTGCACGGGTAATCTTATTATTGGAGCGGACGCTAATGCTCACCATGTCCAATGGGGGAGCTCCGACATCAATGCCAGGGGCGAGTCTCTGTTTGATTACCTCTTAACAACCAACCTGGTGATTTGCAACGTGGGTAATGAGCCTACTTTTATCACTAAGACCCGCAGGGAGGTCATAGACCTCACTCTCTGTAGTGAAGGCGCTTATGAGTGGGTCAGAAAATGGCGGGTTCTGGAAGAACATTCTTTCTCCGACCACCGTTACATAGAAATGGTTTTAGACTTTATTGTAGAACAACCAATCATGAAGCGCAATCCACGTAACACTGATTGGCAGTTACACAATGAAATATTAGACAGAGACCTCCCAGTACTGCCCTCACAAGCCCCCTCATCAGTAGAGGAGCTGGAGGATCTTGTTACTACATTTACATCGGCGCTCTCAAATGCTCTAGGACAGGCTTGTCCAGTGCCAAAACCACGCGGTAAACACAGGCCACATTGGTGGTCCTACGATTTGGACTCGCTCCGAATATCATGCCGGAAACAATTTAACAAGGCTAAGAGCTTCGGCTCTGAGCCTCATTGGCACGAATATAAAGCTAAACTAAGGGCCTACAAAAAAGCTCTGAGACAGGCGAAGAGAACCTCGTGGAGAAATTTCTGCACTGGCGTCGAAAAGGTCGACGACACAGCGAGACTTAGACGAGTCCTCTCGAAAAGTCAAACAACCATCAGCTATTTGCGAAAGCCTGACGGATCCTGGACCAGCACGGAAGAGGAAACCCTTGAGCTGCTCTTGAATACACATTTTCCGGGGAATCTGCATGATGCACCACTAGCACCTGCAACAAACCTGGCAGTAAATATACCCATCACTGAGGAAAGAGTAAGGTGGGCAGTTAAGAGCTTTGAACCGTATAAGGCTGCCGGGCCGGACGGGATTATCCCCGCGCAGCTTATAAACACGTTGGAGACATCAGCTAAATGGCTGGTATTTCTCTTCACAGCCTGCCTGGCTCTCAACCACATTCCGGGCTCCTGGAGAAGCGCCACGGTAGTGTTTATCCCTAAGGCGGGGAAGGCATCCCACTACGAGCCAAAAGACTACAGACCGATCCTTTGTACTAAAAACCTTTGAGAGGATATTAAGCGACTACCTCTTAACGACTATTGATAGCAACCTTATCTCTAGCTATCAGCATGCATACACCAAGGGTAAATCAACAGAAACCGCTCTGCACAGCCTAGTGTCTGTCATTGAGAAATCGCTGTGTGAAAAGGACTACTGTCTCGTGGCCCTCCTAGACATTGAGGGGGCTTTCAACAATATAAGCCCGGAGGCTATCAACTCCGCTCTAACTAATCTGGGCGTAGATAGACCTCTAACTGGTTTAATTGACCAACTTTTAATGGGAAGGAAAATAGCTTCTTCACTTGGTACGGTTGAGTTATCACGCTATGTCACAAGGGGAACACCCCAGGGTGGTGTTCTTTCCCCGCTTTTATGGAACCTCACAGTCAACTCGTTGCTACGTGACACAAGCTGGGGGGGCGGGAAGATAGTGGCATACGCAGACGATTTAGCTATTGCATTCAGAGGCAAGTTCCCACAAACTCTGTGTGACCTGATGCAAGTAGCACTGCGAGAAGTTTCGACGTGGTCCTCTCGCTGCGGACTTAGTATCAACCCAGGGAAGGTGGAACTTGTCCTCTTCACCAACCGGTACAAAATACCGCCACTAAGCCTACCAGAACTAGATGGCACGCGCCTGGGCTTGTCGGATAAGGCCAAGTTTCTAGGCATAGTTCTGGACAGGAAATTGAATTGGAAGGAGAATGTTCTTCAGCGCCAGAAGAAAGCTTGCATCGCTCTTTACACCTGCAAAAGAGCCATTGGCAAAAAATGGGGGCTCAGCCCTAGAGTATGCAGTTGGATCTACACGGCCATCATTCGCCCAATCATGCTTTATGGAGTCGTCGTATGGTGGCCTGCGCTGAGCAAGGCAACATACCTGAATCTGTTGCGGAAAGTCCATAGATCCAATATGATCTGTATAAGCGGTGCGCTAAGGACAACGCCCAACGAAGCCCTCCAGGTCATTCTGGGCATTTTGCCACTTGATCTGGAAGGGTTTCGGTCAGCGGCGGCATCAGCTCTGCGCCTAAGAGAAACCTCCAGTTGGGCTGCGGGTACTATTGGACACTCCAGTATTCTGGAATCTTACAGCTTTCTCCCTCTAAGCACAGATCGTTGTGCGACTACTACAGTCGGGGATAGCTGTTTCAAAATAAACATTCCCAGCAGAGAAGACTGGGAGAGGACGGATTGGTGTCCCGGAACAAATGGTGGCACTTCCATATACACCGACGGCTCGAAGTTGGACGGCAGAGTTGGAGGAGGCGTTTATTCAAGGGATTTGGACCTTGAGCTCTCCTTCAGACTACCTGATCATTGTAGCGTCTTCCAGGCGGAAGTCTCGGCAATCCTGGACGCCGCGGCCTGGTTAGGCAAACGTGTTATCGGAGAAGATATCGCTATTTTCAGCGATAGCCAAGCGGCCATCAAATCCCTTGGCTCATAAACGTTCAACTCTGAACTGACGCTCAGCTGTCGTCGATCTCTTCAGGAGATGGCCCAACAGAACCGCGTAAGCCTCATATGGGTCCCGGGACATAGGGACATTGAGGGAAACTGTAAGGCAGACGAGCTTGCCAGGCAGGGCACGACCAAGCAGGTTCTTCAGGATAAAGAGCGCTTAGGTATGCCGTTTGCCACATGCAAACTAATGCTGAAGGAGCACACACTCCGTCAAGCCAACGAAAGATGGCTGCAATCCCCAGGGTGTCGCATATCGAAACAAACCTGGCCAAAATGGGATCTTAAAAGGTCTAGACGCATTTATGCCCTAACTAGGAGGGAAATCTGCATATTGATAGGGGTATTAACCGGTCACTGCCTCATTGGTAGGCATGCAGAAAGGCTAGGTGTGCCCTACCGACGATGCTGCAGGAGTTGCAAAGATGATGAGGAGGAGGAAACAGTGGATCACCTCATCTGCAACTGTCCGGCTTTAAGCGGCGCGAGAACGCGCTTTTTGGGAGTTCCGTTCCTGGATAGCCTAAGCCAGATCGCGGAACTGGACATAAAGGACTTGATGGGCTTCATAAAGTCATCTAAGTGGTTCGAGGAGGAGTAACGGTGTCGGTTTAGGAGTGTCAGTCCCGGGATTCTGCTATGTGGAAAATCCCAACAACTCAGGGATTTTCCATATGGCTGGGTCCCGGGACTGACTTTCCTTGTGTTGGTGGTATCACAACGGGCCTTTCAAAACTGGCCTAAGTGTGCCTCTGTGGCAGCCACTTGAACCTAACCTAACCTATAAGTTTTTGACATTAAAGTCGGTGAACACAAATATATCAGTTTCCAAGGAATCACCCATATGTGCATACATAGAGATCCCCAGTGGGAAAGTAGGTAATGTATTACTTTTTTTCCATGCATGAAATGATGTATGAATTTTGTTATAAGAAAAGATCACACCAAAAGCAAGGAAGGGAGTAATGTGTCGCTCAATCTTTGATTTGTAGTTTAAAGAAAATGTTTTTCATACATGAAAAGATATACGAATTTTGATGTTAGAAAAGATTATACCAAAAGCAAATAAGGGAGTAATGTGTCGCTTTTTATTTGTAGTTTGAAAATTTGCTTCTCACAGAAGCAGGCTTTGTAAAAAAATTCAAACTAAAAAAAAAAGCTACTAAACCTTAACCCTTTCCCGCCGGCTGTACTTTTAAAAGTACAGTGCTACGGTTTTTGCATCCTCGGCTACGGTTTAGCATCCTCGGGCCTTTCAAAACTGGCCTAAGTGTGCCTCTGTGGCAGCCACTTGAACCTAACCTAACCTATAAGTTTTTGACATTAAAGTCGGTGAACACAAATATATCAGTTTCCAAGGAATCACCCATATGTGCATACATAGAGATCCCCAGTGGGAAAGTAGGTAATGTATTACTTTTTTTCCATGCATGAAATGATGTATGAATTTTGTTATAAGAAAAGATCACACCAAAAGCAAGGAAGGGAGTAATGTGTCGCTCAATCTTTGATTTGTAGTTTAAAGAAAATGTTTTTCATACATGAAAAGATATACGAATTTTGATGTTAGAAAAGATTATACCAAAAGCAAATAAGGGAGTAATGTGTCGCTTTTTATTTGTAGTTTGAAAATTTGCTTCTCACAGAAGCAGGCTTTGTAAAAAAATTCAAACTAAAAAAAAAAGCTACTAAACCTTAACCCTTTCCCGCCGGCTGTACTTTTAAAAGTACAGCAAATTAGGCTTTTTCCGTGATTTTTTTAGGACACACCTTAATCGATTCCGACTAATTTGCCAATCCTGTGGTTAGTTGACAGTCCATTCTAAGCAATTAATTTTTTTTTTTCCGTTATTGGGATCACATTGTGTCACCTGTGATGTGTCAAAGTCAATCAGTTAGAAAAAAAATTTATCTTTTAAAAGTTGTACATCTGTGAAGTGATAAAAAAGTAAACTGTGACTATTTAAATATCTTTATTTATTGAAAACGTGTATAGAAAAGCATTAGTAAGAATACTAAAAACAATATTTTTGCGATAAGTTCAGTTTTATATATTTTTTTACGCTCCAAAATTTGGTGTACTTTAAAAAGTACAGCCGGCGTATATAGTATTCATTTTTTGCTTTTTTGTACCGTTTTCAGAAATTTCTGTAGTACAGGACAAAAAAACTTTCCGTGAGAAAAATAGCTTTAGACGTCTCCAAGAAGCAGTTGAGGATCTATTGTGTTATAATTATGAAAGAAATGATGTTACAAATTCGGATTTAATCATCACTTCCCTAGGGCAAGACCCCCAAATTTAAACTGAGGAGTGTACATACTAACGCCGGCTGTACTTTTTAAAGTACAGGTTAGGAAATGGGCGTGGCATAAAAAAAAAAATTTAAAAAATATGTTTTGGCATCTAGAGGCCAAAATAAGCTGGTCCATGAAAAATCATGACAATCGGTCCACGGGTTCTATACCCCGGCGTTAATGGGTTAAAACAGAAACAATCGAATCTCTGCTGTGGCCGCTGTTCTTTTTCGTGCATCTCTATCGCTTTCCCTGCTGCTGTGAGGCTTTCCAGAAACCGTCTGGAGTACCTACGACGCCGTTGCCTTTTTGTTTAGGTTTGTTTTATGTTATTTTTTTGTGTTCACTCATCTTGGTTGTACGCCCACCTGGACCTTTACGCAGTGAGTTTTGAAATGTTCACTTCTTCGCCATTAAAAAAAAAATATATATGTGGGAAAAAGGTTTACTTTTCAAAACTCACAGTTAGGGAATCCAGGAGCTGGTCAACATGATGAGCTGAATGGCGAGAACATTCAAAAATAGGACCTTCTCTCTTCTACCGCTGTAGAGCCTCATGGCGCGTTAATGTCCTTGTTATTCCACAAGGAAAGTAATTACAGATATGTATTCATGAAATGTTATGTACAATTTAATGTGTTCCTTGCAATGCATCTTTTCATTCTAGAAAGGTAATGCAAGATATAATGTAGTGCATCTTTTCATTCCTGAAAGGTAATACATCTTTTCATTTATAAAAAGTAATATAAAAAGTAATATAAAAGGTAATGTAAACATGTCGCTTCAGTTTGTAGGCGAGCGACACATTAATTTTCCTATGACATCGCTGTAGAAAAATTCATGCATGTTTTCATGTATAGTCTATAGGAGCTATACATTACTTTATGCATTGCTATACATTACCTTTTCCCACGGGAATCTTTCATATTAGCTTCCCAGTGGGAAAGTAAGTAATGCATTCCTTTTTTCCATGCATGAAAAGATGTATGAATTTTGTTATAAGAAAAGATCACACTAAAAGCAAGGAAGGGAGAAATGTGTCGCTCAATTTTTATTTGTAGTTTTAAAAAAAATGTTTTTCGTGCATGAAAACATTTACGAATTTTGTTATAAGAAAAGATCATACCAAAAGCAACGAAGGGAAAATGTGTCGCTTGATTTGTAGTTAAAAAAAAAATTGTTTTTCATACATGAAAAGATGTACGAGTTTTGATGTTAGAAAAGATCATACCAAAAGCAAGGAAGGGAGTAATGTGTCGCTCTATTTTTATTTGTAGTTTGAAAAATTCAAAAAAAAAAAATACACAACTTTCAAACATAAAAAAAATACAACCCAGTGGGAAAAGGTAATGTACAGCAATGCATAAAGTAATCTATAGGTCCTATAGACTATAAATGAAAACATGCATGAATTTTTCTACAGCGATGTCATAGGAAAAGTAATGTGTCGCTCGCCTACAAAACTAAAGATACATGTTTACATTACTTTTTATATTACTTTTTATAAATGAAAAGATGCATTACCTTTCAAGAATGAAAATATGCACTACAAGGGATACATTTTATCTTACACTGCCTTTCTTGAATGAAAAGATGCTTTACAAGGGACATATTTAATTTTGCATAACATTTTATAAATTTCCTTGTGGAGTAACAAGGACATTAAGACACAGTGAGGCTCTACAGCGGGGGAAGAGTTAAGGTCCTATTTTAAATGTTTGAATGACGAGCTCGTCATGGGCTACGACCAAGATGAGTGCACCCAAAAAAATATAATATAAAAAAAACTCCAAAACCAAAAAGGCACCCGCATCAGGAGCAAACAGTCCAGTCGACTCTCGACTTCTGAAAGGCCTCACAGCAGCAGCAAAAGCGATGAAGATGTAGGTAGGTAGGTAGAAGTGGCTGCCGCAAAGGCACACCTAGGCCAGTAATAAAAGGCCCGTTGTGATACCACCAACCACTAGGAAAGTCTGTCCCGGGGCCCGGCCATATGGAAAATCCCAGTGCTGTCGGGACTCTCCATATAGCCGAAACCCGGGACTGACACTCCTAACCGACACCGCTACCCCTCCTCGAACCATTTTGATAACTTGATGAAGGCCATCAAGTCCTTTATGTCTAGCTCCGCGACCTGGCTTAAGCTAACCAGTAAGGGAACTCCCAGAGAGCGCCTTCTCGCTCCGCTTAAGGCCGGGCAGTTGCAGATGAGGTGCTCCACCGTTTCCTCTTCCTCATCCTCTTTGCAACTCCTGCAGCATCGTCGGTAGGGAACGCCTAGCCTTGCTGCGTGCCTACCAATAAGGCAGTGCCCGGTTAAAACACCTATTAATATGGAGATTTCCTTCCTTTTTAGGGCGTATATGTGTCTAGATCTTTTAAGATCGCATTTTGGCCAGGTTTGCTTGGATATCCGGCACCCTGGGGCTTGTAGCCATCTTTCGTTGGCTTCGCGGAGTGTATGCTCCTTCAGCATTAGCTTGCACGTGGCAAACGGCATACCTATGCGCTCTTTATCTTGAAGAATCTCCTTGGTCGTGCCCTGCCTGGCAAGTTCGTCTGCCCTACAGTTTCCCTCAATGTCCCTGTGTCCCGGGACCCATGTGAGGTTCACGCGGTTCTGTTGGGCCATCTCTTGAAGAGATCGACGACAGCTGAGCGTCAGTTCAGAGTTGAACGAGTAAGAGCCAAGGGATTTGATGGCCGCTTGGCTGTCGCTGAAAATACAGATATCCTGTCCGATGGTGCGTTCACCTATCCAAGTCACGGCGTCCATGATTGCAGAAACTTCAGCCTGGAAGACGCTGCAGTGATCAGGTAGTCTAAAGGAGAGTTCTAGGCCCAAATCCCTTGAGTAAACCCCTCCTCCGACTCTGCCGTCTAACTTCGAGCCGTCGGTGTATATAAAAGTGCCGCCATTAGTAGCGGGACACCGATCTATGTTCTCCCAGTCTTCCCTGCTGGGAATGTTTATTCTAAAACAACAATCTCCGACTGTTGTGGTCGCACACCGATCTGTGCTCAGAGGGAGAAAGCTGTAAGATCTTAGAATACAGGAGTGTCCAATAGTGCTTGCGCCCCAGACGGACGTTTCCCTTAGACGCACAGCCAATGCTGCTGCTGCCCGGTACCCTTCCAGATCGAGTGGCAAAAAGCCAAGAATGGCCTGGAGAGCTTCATTGGGCGTTGTTCTTAACGCCCCGCTTATACAGATCATGCTCGATCTGTGGACTTTCCCTAACAGATTTAGGTTTGTTGCCTTTCTTAGCGCAGGCCACCATACCACGACTCCATACAGCATAATTGGCTGGATTATCGCAGTGTAGATCCATCTGCAAATTTTGGGGCTGAGCCCCCATTTTTTGCCAATGGCTCTTTTACACGTGTAAAGTGCAATGCACGCTTTCCTCTGGCGCTGGATGACATTCTCCTTCCAGTTAAGCTTTCTATCTAGAACTGTGCCTAGGAATTTGGCTTTGTCAGCTAAGTTCAGGCGCACGCCATCTAGTTCTGGTAGGTTCAACGGTGGTATCTTGTACCGCCTGGTATAAAGGACAAGCTCCACCTTTCCCGGGTTGATGCTAAGTCCGCAGCGAGAGGACGATGAAGAAACTTCTCGCAGTGCTACTTGCATCAAGTCACACAGGGTTTGTGGGGGGCAAATTCCCACAATTCAATAGCCAAATCGTCTGCATATGCCACTATCTTCCCGCCCCCCCACCTCTTGTCTCGTAGCAGCGAGTTTACGGTGAGGTTCCATAGGAGCGGGGAGAGAACACCACCCTGAGGCGTTCCTCTTGTGACATAGCGTGAAAGATCAACTGTTCCCAGTGAAGAAACTATTTTCCTTCCCTTTAGTAGTTGATCAATTAGTCTAATAAGAGACCTATTTATGCCCAGGTTTGTTAAAGCAGTGTTAATAGCCTCCGGCCTTATATTGCTGAAAGCCCCTTCGATGTCCAGAAAGGCCACGAGACAGTACTCCTTTTCGTGCAATGATTTTTCAACAATAGAGACTAGGCTGTGGAGCGCAGTTTCCGTTGATTTACCTTTGGTGTATGCATGTTGATAGCTAGAAATAAGGTTGCTATCAATAGTAGATGTTTAGACCACCGGTCTAAATATATCGGCCGCCCCTCGTAACAAACCGTATATCTTCCGCGCGATTACTTTTAATTTTTATCTTTATACCGATAACAGCTCTTACCCCTTCGAATCCTACAAATGTAGGCTGTCGGCGGCGGTACAGAGCTGACATTTATCTAGACACACGATCACTTATTTTCCGAGCATACGAGAGTCATCAGCTGCCAAACCAAGGTAAAGTAAACAATTACATTTTCCATACCATAATTTTTATTGTGCACTTTGTAATTACATCCACTCCATTACATCTCATTTTCACATACAAATTACTTTTAATAAAAACTATTGTACATATTTACATTTGAATACCATTGTTTATATCCTTATTCACTCGCCGCTCTTTTCATTTTCTTTGCATATTATTACGTGCGAGCATCCCGCCACTGCCATTGGCCGCACGTAACATTGGTCCATCGCGCCAGGAAATAACAAAATTCCAGCACCTAAAAAATCCGGTTACTAAAAATCCAGCACCTAATAAAGCGCACAGCAAAAATCAAAAAAATCTACAGAGTTTATTTGAGTTTAATTATTTTCTCAAGAAAACTTGAACGAGCAAAACGAACAATCAGCCATAATACCAGCGAGTGACACCAACACATACACGTTCGCATAAATACATCCAATACTCACACCACATCACAGCTTACAGTCAGCTCTAATCACATCACATCATATCAACACATAACATCAGCATCACAGCTCACCAATCTGCTTACTACAGTCAATCTGCTCAAAGCATCACATTTCATCACTATACAGTCCATTTGCTCAACAGAGTTTCATCACTCAAGGTACGTGGTTTGTTTAGTTCATGCACCATATTTTTTTTTAATACGTACAAAACGTAAGTGAACTTTGTGAGTGATTTTTTTTTAAAAACAAAGTAAGTGAAAACCTTGTGTGCTTGACAGCGCAATATCGCCTTTTGACTATCGGTTAAGTCCCCCACCACTGGTAAGACTTATCCGACACAGCTCAAGGCAAGCAGTCAGTGAATTTTTTTTTGTTTTTTTATATAGACACTTATCACTGCACTGAACATCTGTCTGCTCTACCACTTAGTGTGGAAACGTGCTCCAAAATTACTTTTATTTTTCACTTAGTTGATGCTTTTTTAAATAATCCATCACAAAGTTCACATCACATGAATCAGTTCATCAACACACCATATATTAATCATCTACGTTGGGTGGCTTGTGATATAAATATTTAAAGCGTACACAATTTACAAGTGTCGCTTAACAAACACTTTTACTTGTATAATTTAAAGATTAAATAAACAATTATCACTAGTCCACGAATATCTGGACAAACACAATTGCGTTACTTTTCGTTTGGAATTTCACTTTATTTTACTTGGTTTGGCTATACAGGGTTCACAATACCCAAGCACATTGAATCTGTACCGAGATTTCTATCTGTGCCACATACACTTTGTTGATACATTGAGTCTTCAGAGACTTTTATTTGTTATCACCATACATTTTGGAAACACTAAACCTCCAGAGGTTATCTTTTACACAAATACTTTTGAAACATTAAATCTTCAGAGATTTATTTCGGTTTCATATACACAGTCCTTGTTACACTAAATCTTCAGAGATTTAGATCCGTTCATAAACACTTTAGAGACATTAAATCTTCAGACATTTGTTTCTTATACACTTTAGAGAAATTAAATCTTCAGAGATTTCTTTCGGTTTCACATTCTTTTTAGAGACATTAAATCTTCAGAGATTTGTTTCTTATACACTTTAGAGACATTAAATCTTCAGAGATTTGTTTCTTTTACACTTTGAGACATTAAATCTTCAGAGATTTGTTTCATATACACCGTTGTTGATATACTAAATCTTCAGAGATTTATATCACACACTTTTAAAGACATAATTTGTCTATCACAAATTTTATACATCAAATCTCCAGAGATTTGAATCAAATCATCGTTTTATAAAAAATTTTCGCTTAGTCCAAAGCAAGACATCTTCCTGAGTCACTACTGCTGAGTCCACTTCTCTGTAAATATACAAAATATTTAAGCAAATAAAGAGAATGGAGACATATATTCGTCAGTCCGACTGCATAGTGGAGTTCGAGCAAGAATGGAGCTCTACTAACATTGAAGAAATGGATAAGCACACCCTTGCACTACAGCAAGAGGAGCTGAAGTCACAATGGAAGAAGACGAAAACGACTTATGACAGCCTATTGTCCCACAAAGAGACCACCAAGGAAGACTTGCAATCAATAAAGCAAAAAAATAAAACCTGTTTCGCATGCTACATGAAATGCATGGCTGCTATGAATGCTCAGCTGGAAAAGCTGTCAGCACAGCCCATACAACCACAAAAACAACAAAGCACTGATGATACATCCAGCCGTGAAAATAATATTCGGCTTCCGCCCTGTGACACCGATGTGTTTAAGGGCGATTATCTATCCTGGCCAACATTTAGGGATATGTTCACGGCCATATACATATTAAATAAACGCCTTACCCCGGTTGAAAAATTGTATCACCTCAACCAAAAAACTCAAGGGGAGGCGAAGGAAATAGTCAGGAGGTGTCCACTGACCAACGAAGGCTTTACTACAGCCTGGAAAAATTTAAGTGACAGGTACGAAAACAAACGTATCCTAGTCAATACACAATTGAAATCTTTGTTTAGTCTGACTGCAGTTGAAAAAGAATGCGGTACAAAGATTAAGCAACTACAAAGAGACATAAATAATTGCATCTCGTCGCTTCAATGTCATCAAATTGACATATCTAATTGGGATGCAATAATAACATATTTATGCTCCACCAAACTTCCGGAATGTACTCTGGCTCTATGGGAACAGACCATTGAGAACAAAACAGAGATAACAAAATGGGAAGATATGGACAAATTCCTGTCCAACCGTTTCCAAACGTTGGAAACAGTTTCCGACCTGAAGGGTAGCACAGGCCCAAAAACACCCATGAATCAACGGTCAAATAGTTCACGGGAAACGCCGAGGAAACTCGGAGTTTACCAAGCCAGCGTCCCTCCTGGCTGGTGTCAAATGTGCAACACCAAGGAGCACAGATTGCGGGATTGTCAAAACTTCCGAAGGCTGTCCCCACAAGACAGAATAACCTTCATTAAGGAAAAAAGGTCTTGCCTTAACTGTTTGTCAGACAAACACACCGTGACACGATGCCCTCATCCGCTTAATTGCACCTTGTGTCACTTGAGGCACAACACCTTACTCCACCTGCCAACAGCACAACCCCAAGGAAACAACCAAAGTTGGAACCGGAACACCAACTCCAACAATCAAAGTCGGAACCGAAACACCAACACAAATAATCGAAGTTGGAACCGCAACTCCAACGATGATAGGCCCTCAACTTCGCAACAGGCTAGGGCAAGGCTTGAGTCTGCAAATAGAAACGAAAATGTTAATAATGTTTCTACATTACATGCCAATACAACTAAAGGGGTATTGTTGGGAACCGCACGCATTAAGATCCACTATAATGGAGTGGATTTCTCGGCCAGAGCACTTATTGACTCCGGCTCTGAGTGCTCTTTCATAACTGAAAGACTTAAAAGGAGAATAAACCTGCCATCTAAACGCCTGAACATCCAAGTGTCAGGCATAAACAATACGCTGTCCGCGCAGGTAACAGAGTCGTGCTCTATTACAATAGGCTCCCTCATCGACCCATTAGTTAGCATTGATACAATGGTCCTAGTCCTACCACAACTTACAGGGGACCTTCCGACTTGTCAGGTCAGTGCATTGACCCAGCAAGCGTTCCCTGACTTGATTCTAGCGGATAAGAGGTTCTTCGTTAACGAACCAGTCGACCTCATCCTAGGAGGCGACATATATGCAAAGATAATATTGAACGGTATAAGGAAGAACGTGATGAGCACGCTTCTTGCCCAAGAAACCGTCTTCGGGTGGATATTGACCGGTCGTGCAGAAACAGCACAGCCCACTAATAATAGGGTATCATTTTTTAACGAGATAAGCCTAGATAAACAGTTAACCGCTTTCTGGGAGTTGGAAGATGTGCCTAAGAAAAAGGCACTAAACGACGATAATGCCTATTGCGAGGCACTTTTCAAAGCAACAACGGAACGGGGCTCTGATGGAAAATACATTGTCTCCCTTCCCTTTAAACAAGATGATATATGCTTAGGACCCTCATTAAAAGGCGCTTGTTCTCAATTTTACAGGAATGAGACCCGCCTGGCTAAGACACCGGACCTACAGAGAGAGTACAAAAGAGTATTGTCGGAGTATGAGACGTTAGGACACATGTCTAAGGTTCCCACAATGATACCACCCCAATCAACGGACTGCTACTTCCTGCCGCATCATGCGGTTATCAAGGAAGAGAGTACAACTACCAAAGTCCGGGTGGTTTTTAACGCTTCGTGCCCTACTGCTAATGGCACAAGCCTTAACGACGTACTTCATCCAGGTCCAGTACTTCAGGCCGATTTAACAATACTGCTTCTCAGATGGAGATTCTATAGATACGTGTTTAATAGCGACATCGAAAAGATGTATCGTCAGATATGGGTCAAACCCTATCAGACCAAATTTCAAAGAATAGTTTTCCGGACCAGACCTGAGAACCCTATCACCGTCTACGAGTTACAGACGGTAACCTTTGGAGTTAATTGTGCTCCATACTTAGCCATCCGAACACTGCATCAGTTAGCGGATGACGTGGAGACTTCATTACCCATCGCAGCAAATATCCTGCGAACAAGTATGTACGTCGATGATGTTCTCTCAGGAGGGCATACTATCGACTACGCTATCAAGGCTCGTGATGAAATTACGCGTGCATTACAGTCCGCGGGCTTATCCCTTCGAAAATGGACGTCGAATTGCAACAAAATACTACAGGGAATACCCAAACATCATCGACTGAACGAGGACTTTCTGGAGTTCGAAGACTCCAGTACGGTCAAAACACTCGGAATACGCTGGAACGCACATTCTGACCAGTTTTATTTTACAGCTAAGCCCATCGCAAATAAGGATAGCATTACTAAACGGGCCATACTCTCAGCCATCGCTAAACTCTTCGATCCATTAGGATGGCTGGGCCCAGTCATCATAGTAGCCAAAATGATTATGCAAAACATTTGGCTAGAGGGGACAGACTGGGACGAGAGAGTATCTGATCAAACTTTAGATAGGTGGCAAAGCTTTATGCACGACTACAATGAAATTAATAACATTCGGATTCCACGATGGGTGTATTTCACGCCATCCAACGACGTGGAAATACACGGATTCTGCGATGCCTCCGAAAAAGCATACGCAGCCACAGTTTTTTTAAGAGTCAAAATGAAAGATCAGGTTTACGTTAACCTGCTAATGGCGAAAACAAGAGTAGCCCCAGTGAAGACCATTTCCTTACCCCGATTGGAGCTGTGTGGAGCGGTTCTGTTGGCCGAGACTTTGGAATCCGTCATCGAAAATCTGAATTTAGGCACATTCAAAATTCACCTTTGGACGGACTCAACCATCGTCCTGGCATGGATCCGAAAACCACCGTGTTCGTGGTCAACGTTCGTGGCGCACAGAGTCACAAAAATTGTGGAAAAGGTAGGAAATCAAGCCTGGCGACACGTGGATTCCGCATCAAACCCAGCAGATCTGGCCAGCAGAGGACTATCAGCGCGGGATCTAGTCGACAACGTTCTGTGGTGGCAGGGACCTTCTTGGTTACAAGAAGACAAGAATAAATGGCCAGCCCAAGAAAAAGAGTATGGTACAAACATCGAGGCAAAGAGAGTACAAATTCACGCAACTACGCAAACAAACAATAAAGAGGACATTCTCGATAGATTTTCCGATTTTTCAAGAGCTTTGAGGGTCATATCATATATTATGAGGTTCTCTCAAAGAACGAGTCCCAAAACAAAATCCACTTTTAAAGCGGAGTCACACCTCATTTCGCCCGACGAAATTAAGGCTACGACTCAACGTCTTATTACCATCTACCAACAGAAACATTATTCTGAGGAATTAGGGAATTTAAAATCAGGGAAACCTATTGGGACAAAAAGCGAAGTCCTTGCTCTCAACCCCTTCATCGATAGTTGTAGCATCCTGCGGGTGGGCGGCCGTCTGTCTGCATCCCTGGACCTCCCGTACAATGAACGCCATCCAATTATCCTACCGTACGCCTGTCACTTTACGCGCCTCCTGGTCCAGTTTGTCCTTCATGGCGAACACCAAGTCATGTTGCGGCTCCTACGCACGCAATACTGGATCCCAAAAGTAAAAAATATGATCAAGTCAGTTATCCATAACTGCAAGATCTGTACCATCTTTCGTAAACGGGTTCAGACCCAAATCATGGGAGACCTACCTCCCGAACGCACTACCTTTTCCCGGGCATTTACAAACACCGGGGTAGATTTCGCCGGACCCTTTGACATCAAGTCCTATAGCGGCAGAGGATGTCGCATGTCCAAGGGCTACGTTTGCCTGTTCGTATGCTTTACGACCAAGGCCATTCATCTAGAGGCCACCAGTGACCTTAGTACCGCCTCGTTCCTGGCAGCCCTCGACAGGTTTGTTGCCAGACGAGGATGTCCAAAAAACCTCCATTCCGATAATGGAACGAACTTCGTCGGTGCCTCTCGAGCTCTCCGATCCGAGTTCAAGGCTTTTCTAGCGGACGCCCGCAACCAGACCCTTTCCCAATATTGCCACCAAACCCTGACCTGGCACTTTATACCAGCTGGGGCCCCTCATATGGGTGGACTCTGGGAAGCGGGGGTAAAAAGTTTCAAAAACCCCTTTAAAAAGATCGCTTCAGATCATAAATTCACCCTAGAAGAATTTAGCACCCTCCTCTGTCGAATCGAGTCTTGCCTTAACTCGCGACCACTAACTCCCTCTTCCAACGAACCGTCGAATTTGGAGCCGCTTACCCCAGGACATTTCCTCGTTGGAGGACATCTATTAGCCCCCCCCGAAATCGACGTCAGCGAGAACCGTGCCTCACTCGTCAACAGATGGGATAAACTCAAGGCGTTACACCAAACGTTCTGCAAACGATGGAAAACCGAGTATCTCACCGAACTGCAGAAACGCGTCAAGTGGAAACATCCTCAAGCAAACTTGAAACAAGGGGACCTGGTTGTCCTAAAGGAGGACAACTTACCTCCCAACGAATGGAGGCTAGGGCGGATCGCGAACGTTCATCATGGACCGGACAACCGAGTTCGGGTCGTCGAACTAGACACTGCGCGGGGCCGAACTACCAGACCAATCGCGAAATTGGTCCTACTTCCACCCGTCAGCGAGGATGACGGAAGGGAGTAATATTCCACTTCTCCATATCCCTAATTCCACTTCTTATTCGTTCAGGATTAGGGAACCTCGCGGTCTTACCACCGCAGAAAACCATTTCCAACCCCAACAATAAACCCAATAGCAAGCAAATGCACTCGTTAAACTGAGTAACGAGGCCAACAGAAACCCTACTGCAGACGGACGAACCGATCTGCCACAGAAGATGACAATGTGCTACACCAAATCAGCAGCACATCATCCAACCATCATATCATCTCAAGCATACTTCGAAGTATTTAAATAATTAAAGGGGGACTTCCGATATACAATATTTTACACCAAATTTTAACTAAACTTAAGTATAGTTTAAGAGTTAAGCAGGAGAAGCAACAGGAAAGAAGTTTTGACCAAAATACAGGTACCTAACATTGGTTATACATGCTGGGAGCAATTCATCCACACAAGTGATGTTGCTACCCGGACTGTAAATACGCCTCTCTCTCAATATGAAGTGGACTGTATATATACCTCACTGCTAGTGAGGTGGCTCGAAGGACCATGATCCAACCCCCCCATTCGGGATATCTCGAAACCGTACTATACGGCGGCTACACAATTCCAAATGTTCAGAGCCCTCACAACAACATCAATTTCCTGCTAAGGAGATAAAGGCTTTTTTTATTCAAATAAATGTAAGCAAATCGTATTGTTTTACGAAAAAAAAAAAGGGGGTATCAGCAATTCCAACGAGACTGGCGAATTTCGTGATGTCGATCGACTTTATTGAAGGTCCATCGAAATAGCTGAAAGACCCCAGAGACTTTCCCCACATGCGCGGTCTTCTGCACATGACTTCAAAACATCCCCAAAAAGGTATCAAATTGTGATCATAAAACAATATAAAATATGATCAATGTATGACTCCAAAAAGTATTCAAAAACGAAACTCAAATAATATTCAAGATAGGTAACGTGAGCGAACTTAATTCGATCATAAAATGATTATAAAGCTATCATTAAATGTTCTCGAAAATGAATCGAAACTGATTATTTTTATACATCATAAATGAGTATTTATGAATCATCACATTCAGGGTACATACGATCATATTCGAATAAAAAATGTACTTAAATTTGATCGTTTTTAATCATCAGCGGAATGATATTTGAATAATTTGTGTTCAGAATTTTTAGGAAATGCTAGCTGGGAGATTACTCTAGTGTTGTTTTGAGTGTACTCAGGAAACAAAAGATAAAGCAACCTAGAGCAAGAAAAGTGTTCGTTAAACACAATACCTCAATCTGGCGTAAGCTAGAGCAGCCCAATAAACAAACCTATGGTTGAACACTACACTCACCCGATGCACCTGGTTGGGGTTGCGCTCCCAGTTGTGGGTGTATTTGATTCCTTTACAGCTCGACGTTGCTCCTCTTCTTGACGTGCACGCTACTCCTCCATAGACACTCGTAAAGCAAGTGCCAATTCTGGATCGTCTATTGGAGCAGCGCCATTCAACCCAAACCACCTTCACCTTGCATTATAGGTGAGAAAAGTAGGGCATCTGATAAACCGGAACCGCGTCGAAGACTGGCAAAATGCGAACCAGTACCATCTTTGCCATTCACGAGATCTGAAAGTAGGTAATTATTGTTGACGTAATCACCAAAGCTAGCAATATCAACATTGACGCTTACCTTTAAACGTTCGAGCCGGAAACGGCCCTTAACATCGTACACCAAACGGAAGAATTCATAGGTTTTTTCAATGGTGATCACATCCATGAAACCAGCTGGATATGTGGGATCGGTACGCACTTTGCCGTCAACCTTGATGAGACTCTGCATCACCTCAGCACCATTCAATGCATACTTCAAACGATTTCTCATGCAAATCATCAATCGTAATGATTCGCGCAACTTGTGTGGACCACTTGATGGCCGAGGACCAAATACTCCCCCAATTTGTCCAACATCCATACCCTTGGGGCGGCTAAACGTGTCGAATGCTTCTTGGGACCTCGCGCCATCTTTTAGATGCGAAAATTTTATGGGGCATATAGAAAGCTGCCCCATAAAATAAAACCCCGGCGCAATAATTTGCTACCCGCCCAGCGCCATGCCAGTGTTTGGCATACAAAAGAAAAATATTTCCCCTATATGCAGCGGGGTTTAGCTAAACCTAGTGTTATGGGTTCGAGCTGTATCGATATCCCATAACCCCTGTCCAAAAAAAAGTTAACTCCTTAAACAAAAAATATGCCCCTATACGCAGCGGGGCCTAACTAAACCTATTGTTATGGGTTCGAGCTGTATCGACATCCCATAACCCCTATTCCAAAAAAAAGTCAACTCCTTATCATGGCCCGGGCCATAGCTCTAAACCCTACCATCGTTATTTCGTCCAACTCACCCTGTTGTGCAGCTGTTGTTGTGCAGCAACAATTTTCCTACAAGGCATTATTCTCCAAATGCGCATGCCACGCAAACTGGTACGAATTTTTGCGTTTGGTTTGAGCCAACATTGTCAGCGCCAACAATGAAACATGCAGGATATTCATCGAAAAGTTGTATTGCCCATAATTATTGAATCATGATTGTGTCCCATAGGGAATGTCGTCTTTATCGAATCAAATTATCGATATATTGAAACCCGATATGATACCGCGCATTCCAAAATTAATGTTTTTAAATTATCATGTTCAGTGGGACAGTGTTATGATGACTAACTTTTCAAAAACAGCAATCTATCAACAATATGAATAAAGAAGTTCATTACGAGGGTTGGCTTATAAAGTCACCACCATCTAAGCGGATATGGAGATCGCGATGGCGTCGGCGATGGTTTACCTTAAAACAAGGAGAAATTCCTGAACAGTTCTGTCTTGAGCACTACACTGATCGTAATTGCCGGAAACTAAAAGGCATAAATTTTAGCCATAACGCATTTTCGTTGGGGCATATGTTCAGCTGCCCATTGGTGGAGCATATGTTTGGCTGCTCATTGATGGGGCATATAGAAAGCTGCCCATAAAACCTGAAAAGACAAAAAGAAAAAGATTAATATACATATCTAAATAGTTTGTGCAGGTATGTATCCATCGCTGGGTGCCGGCTACCACAGCGAGTGATACATACACATACAAACATATACATTTTACGATACACTTACCTTTTTCCATGTATACTTACCTGCAACTCTCCGACCACGTCCACAATCCTGGGGCTCCTTCCCCGTACCTCTCACATCGCTCCTTCCCACGTCCTTGCACCTCACCTGAAAATAAAAGGAAATAGAAAATTTATTAAAATACAATTAAAAAATAAAATTAACAAATTGTACAACTTACCGCGTGTAAATTTTCAATGACATTTATTCATTGAGAGCGCCGTCTTGCGCTGCCACACTACCAATTTTTTTAGTACTAAATCGCGCTACCGGATGCACGGGTACTAAAACCTCCACTTAAGGCCCTATTACAGGAAACGCGTCACTGCATCGCGCGGTAGGAAATGTAACCAATTAAAGTCAATACTAGCCTCAGTATAAACCTTTCGGTGTACCAACATAAATAAAAACCGAGAACATAATTGAGGAAACAATAGGCTGTCAAGGTATTTCGGACATAAATACCATGGAGTCTGCCCCATTTTTGGTATCGGATCCGGGTCATTTTCCGGGTTTTTAACCATAACTTCTCCTAATACAAAAGATAAAATAAGCGCTTCGTGATCCTGAGGCCAAAATCCGTCTTTTAAGCTATCTCCCATAATTGTAGCTAACCTATTAGCAGTTGACCCGTAAAGTATACAATACCAATAAAAAATTATATCGTGGCAAATATCGACTTCGGACAGGTACTACCTTCACAGTCGTAATCGTACAACACCGTACACCATTCCCCCCCCCCCCCTCCCCCTAAATTAGTTTCCCCAAATCGTGACGGTATGGGAAATGTCACCACAATGACGGGGTGAACAGTGTAAATGTACTATTAGCAGCTGCCGTGGAGCATCTGCCTGGGCCTTAACATCGCAAGAGTACTCGGTACCATCGATGCGATGTGGCAGCACAAAGCGTGTCAGCTGTTCGCGATCCGTTTGGTGAAACTTAAGGGTGGGTGATTTCAGCCGGAAATCAACGACAGCGCGATCAGCTGGTTACGCGGACCGACTTTAATTATTGAAATGGCCGCTTCTTATTTGCAGCTATGCACACACATGCTAAAAATGCATTAGCTCAGAGGCGCAAGTGCTAAACTTTAACCATCCAGGCCAAAAACTAGTAATTTAGGACTATTGCAAAGGGCGCGCGGTCGATAAAGTTACGGTACATATTAAGTGTCCACGCGTCTATTTCCGGTTTCCCTTGGGTGGTAGGAAATTGTCAAATGACAAACAATACCAGATGGGAAAAATGGGGCCAGAATCCGAATGGTCCTGCCAGATGGGGGTAAATATCTAAACCTACCCAAAATTCACTGAAGTGTAATAATACATTTACACCGCACCCAATTTGGTAAATGAAGGGTAATCGCAAATTTACACCGCACCCAATTGGGTAAATGAATAGCACATTTACATCGTAAAAAGTTGGTAAATTAAGCACAAAAATAACCAAAAAGAAGCGCAAAAAGGCCCAAAATACCAAGGTCGGAATAAATAAGAAAAATATCCACATAAATTCAAAGCCCATAAGTCAAAACCCATATTAGGGACACAAGCCACCCAACCATAAAAAATTCACATAAAATAACGGGCTATTAAATTTTAGAATGACTCGCTTCACCGCAACACGCGATAAAACCGAGGAAAGGTCTCGTCCCTTTGCCATCCCGTGCCGCTTATGCGGAAACAACCACGGCATCCGCTTTTGCCAGCAATACCGTCTGATGGCGGCTGAAGAGCGGTTGCGGGTAGTACTTATCCACAAGTACTGCCCCAATTGCCTGTCGCCATTCCACCGCCCGGAAGCATGTCCGTGCAAGGACCGCTGCTACCGGTGTGACGAGCCACACCATACCACACTCCACATCGATGGAGTGAGAGGCGAGTCATCGAAATACACGCCGCAAGACGAAGAAGACGGAGAAATTTCTGATGGCGCCCTATCAATAGCCATAACAGAAACCACGAAATCCTGGGCAGAGCAAGTCGCAGAGGAAGAGGAAGAAGAAGAGGCAATACGGTCAGCACCGACAGGCACTCCACAGCTCGGCGGCTCGGAAACCCGTTCTTTCCGACCGCTACTACGGCACGAGCAGTGGAGACGCCGCGACCCAGTCCCGACAGAGGACAAGAACAAGGGTGGCTCGGAAACACGTCCTTTCCGACCACTGCACAGGCCCGGTAAGGTGAACCCTGATGGCTCGGAAACGCGTCCTTTCCGACCATCTCGCCGTCCCACTGCGGTAAGACGGGGTGACGCGGAAACGCGTCCTTTCCGCTCATCACGCCTTACAGCGGGTCGGACGGCACCTTATCCGGCCACCGACAAAACTCTCGTCCGCCAGCAAAATCCTCCCGCCGCATTTCGGTCGGGTCGAGCAGCCAACACGCCCACCTCCAACATCATCCTGCGATCGTTTCTCGCCATCGCCCCAACTGCGACCGTCTGTATTGAGTCCGGCGGCAGACTACATTTTGTCCGCGCACTGATCGACCCGTGTTCACCCACCTCGGTCATCGACAGCGAGCTCGCTACCGAGCTCGACTTGGAACGATTTGGGGGGACTCGGCCGATCAGGTGCACTCTAGTGCTGAGAGGAGAGTTTGGGGTGGGCAGAAGGGTCACGACCCAAGCCACGATCGTCGCACGTCACCACCGGATGAACCCGACGACAACCATCGATGCAACAGTTGCGGTGCCCTTTCAGTTTATGAAGCTGGCTGACCCCGAGTTCTTTCGCGCCTCACCAGTGCGCCTCACGTTAGGCGCCGATGTGTACGCCAGCCTCATGCTGAACGGCACACCGCCATCCACTATCAACGGCCTACTGGCCCAGGCCACAATATTCGGCCTAATCATATCTGGGGCGTGCCAACAATAGGCGGTATCCATCCCATATATTATATTGGACGACAGTAATCTTAAGGTGCAATGAACATAACAAAACCACGTCCATTTACTAATCCTTTTCTCATCCACAACAGGGCAATTTGTAGCAGCTACCATGGAGAGCCTATGGGGCGTCATCCCACCATCCATAGAGTCGTCGTGTTAGCTTAAGTCTTCGATTGGAGCGGTGGCTGGTGACTCCTCCTTTTCTTTTAGCGTTGCTTGTCGCAAGGGGGGCCGGCATGTTTAGACCACCGGTCTAAATATATCGGCCGCCCCTCGTAACAAACCGTATATCTTCCGCGCGATTACTTTTAATTTTTATCTTTATACCGATAACAGCTCTTACCCCTTCGAATCCTACAAATGTAGGCTGTCGGCGGCGGTACAGAGCTGACATTTATCTAGACACACGATCACTTCTTTTCCGAGCATACGAGAGTCATCAGCTGCCAAACCAAGGTAAAGTAAACAATTACATTTTCCATACCATAATTTTTATTGTGCACTTTGTAATTACATCCACTCCATTACATCTCATTTTCACATACAAATTACTTTTAATAAAAACTATTGTACATATTTACATTTGAATACCATTGTTTATATCCTTATTCACTCGCCGCTCTTTTCATTTTCTTTGCATATTATTACGTGCGAGCATCCCGCCACTGCCATTGGCCGCACGTAACAGTAGAGGAGAGATAATCGCTAATTATCCTCTCGAAGGTTTTAAGTGCAAAAGACGAGAGACTGATCGGTCTGTAGTCTTTAGGCTCATAGTGTGAGGCCTTCCCAGCCTTTGGAATAAAGACTACCGTGGCGCTTCTCCAGGAGCACGGAATGTAATTAAGAGCCAGGCAGGCTGAATAGAGAACTACCAGCCATTTAGCTGATATTTCCAGCGTGTTTATGAGTTGTGCGGGGAAAATCCCGTCTGGCCCAGCTGCCTTGAACGGCTCAAAGCTTTTGATTGCCCACCTTACCCTTTCCTCCGTAATGGGTATGTTTACCGCCAGGTTTGTTGCAGATGCTACAGGTGCATCATACAAGTTCCCCGGAAAGTGTGTGTTCAGGAGCAGCTCCAGGGTTTCCCCTTCCGTGCTGGTCCAAGATCCGTCAGGCTTCCGTAAATAGCTAATGGCTGTTTGAGTTTTTGATAGCACTCGTCTAAGTCTCGCTGTATCATCGACTTTTTCGACCCCGGTGCAGAAATTTCTCCACGAAGTTCTCTTCGCTTGCCTTAGAGCCTTTTTATAGGCCCTCAGTTTAGCTTTATATTCGAGCCATTCAGGCTCCGTACCGATGCTCTTGGCCTTGTTAAATTGCTTCCTGCATGATATACGGAAAGAATCCAGGTCGTAAGACCACCAGCGTAGTTTTGGTACTGGACATGCCTGCTCTAGGGCATTTGAGAGCGCCGTTGTAAAGGTCGTTACCAGATCATCCAGTTCTCCCACTGATGAGGGGGCTTGTGGAGGTAATACTGGTAGGTCCCTAGCTAATATTTGGTTATGTAGCTGCCAGTTAGTGTTGCGTGGATTTCGTTTCATAACTGGCTGCTCAACAATAAAGTCTAACACAATTTCTATGTACCGATGGCCAGAAAATGAATGCTCATCAAGAACACGCCATTTTCTGACCCACTCATAAGCGCCTTCGCTACAAACAGTGAGGTCTATAACCTCCCTACGAGCTTTAGTTATAAAAGTAGGCTCGTTACCCACGTTACAAACCACCAGGTTAGTTGTTAGTAGGTAGTCAAACAGAGACTCGCCCCTAGCGTTAATATCGGAGCTTCCCCACTGGACGTGATGAGCATTAGCGTCAGCTCCAATAATAAGATGGCCCGTACAGAAATTATCCACCAGATCTTTCACCTCCTTTTGTGGAGGAGGTTCTTCGGCGTCATAGGGCATATAGACCGACGCCATCGTTAGGCTGGTGCTGCCGACTGTTAAGCTGGCAGCTGTAACGTCACCAGTTGAGTAGTTGGGTAATAGAAAGGTGTTTAGCTCAGACTTTACCAAAATACAGGTTCTGACCTTGCCCTCATCATTGGCTTGGATGAGCTTGTACCCCTTAGTCCCCAATCCACAGATCCTAGAGCTATTGACCCAGGGCTCTTGGATAAGGACCACGTCTACGTCGCCTTTAGAAAGACGACTGCTTAAAACAGCCGAGGCTGCTTTAGATTTGTGCAGATTTATCTGAAGCACCACCAACATGAGATAGCTCAGACTTCCCTGCCGCCAGCGTGTCGTCGAGGTCTGGCCTGTTCCGGGGGCTGTCTCTCAACGAGGAGTTGTTCGGAGCACCTGTACGATTTGGCGTGGCGGGAACCCTGCTGTCTGAAGCAGCATCAACGTTAGTGTGCTCAGGTTTAGCCACGATCGTGACGTCGAGGCCTTCTTCGTCAAGCAGGCTTTCTTCTATCGCCGAGTTGTTCGCAGCACCATCGCAATATGACGTGGCGGATAACATACTTTCCGCGTCGGACTCCTCTGCTTCCCCTTCCGATGCCTCGATCTCCGAGTCCTCCGGAGCGTCCGGAATAGCAGCGCGCTGTGCATCGCCACGGTATACGTGGATCACGATCTGACCCAAGCCGTAATGCACTCGTCCGTTGCACCGTTTAAGGGGCTCGAGCGCCTCCTTATTCAGAGTGATGACCACCTGTCTATTGGGCCCAACCACATCATCGACCAGATTGACGCCCCAATCCTGCGTCGGGAGAGACGGATTCCAGACCTGCAGCATCTCAAGAATATTCTCGGGTTCTGCAGGGACGGCAGGAATCCATGCCCTTGCCCTTGGCCGAGCAGGAATGTCCTTCCAGTCGACGACATCTAGTCTTGCCCCTGGGTAGACTTCACCCAGTCTTGCAACTGCTGCCTTATACAGTGCGACAGTTCTTGCATCCTCGCACGCGAATATTTTGATCTGACCTTGGTGCCAGCCCGCGTCAGTACCTCGCGGCGGACTACCCGGAGACTCACGCATTAAGTCGAGGAGGGCCCTGCCCATTTCATTCCGGACATACAGCCACCGGTCTTTGGGGATGGACCAACGGTCGTTACCTCGGTCAATGAAACCTATAAGGATTCTGTCCTTGGTTACTTCAGCAAAGCTGAGTTTTCCCACTACGGGGTTGACCTGATGCTGCTTCGGATGGGGGTCTACCTCTCCGTCCGATCTCTGGCGTTTGAAGGGATTACCGTTCACCCTCTTAGGCACATAGGGCCTCTGGAAATTTGGTATCAGAGCTTTCGCTTCCTCCACCATCTTCTATCCGGCGACAGCTTCTCCTGCGATGCTGCCTCATATTTTTTACGGATCCTTGCGGCCTTTCTTTTATCCCAGTACGCAGAGCGTCGGGGAGATGCCTCTTGGGGGGGATTCAGACTCGTAGTTGCCATCGCGGTCTCTCCCTTTGCGGCGTCTTCCTTCTCTTTCGAAACTCTGAAACCAGGTCGTGAGACCATTGCCCCAGATGTGAAGAGATTGGGTTTCGTACCAGCGATTGATGGAAGTTTAGCTTCCGCCGTTTTCTGCTTGACTGCGTAGGCAGCCGCACTGCTGCTTGCTCCCATCAAGTCACTCCTACTTGATAGCAGTTTGGGGGATGACTGACCCGTAGTTTCCATCGCTGTCGGCCTCCCAGTTAACTTTGAGGCGGAGTTTGTCCTCCGGCGTTGTGTTTTCGCTTGCTCCAGCATAGTTCTTCTCTGCTGCGGAGTAAACGAAGTCGTTAATTGCTTTGTATTTTGTGTGTTCTTCATCTTGTTCGTACGACCCCTCGCCGGAAAAGGCCAGCTTAGGGTCAAGGGTAGTGTAAGGGGAAGTGTGTCGTCCGCCGCGGCAGAGCCCCATACCGCGGTAAGACCATAGTTACTCCCTGAGGCGGCCCGGTATCAGTGAGGCTCCGTTCGACTACAGCCACGATTTGCCTCCCGGCTGCAAACGTCCAATGGGCACGGTATCGCATAACACCCTGGATTGGGAGGGAAAAGTTTTGCACATTTATATAGCGAGCCGCTTGCTTCAAGACAGACGCTCGCTTACAGCCGCACCTCATGGTGTACAGACGCTGCGAAAAAGACCCCGGTGAGCCCTTAAACCAAGTATGTCAGAGTGGCCCCACCGGGGCTCCCTCTCTTTCTGCCGCGAGCCTAGGTAGCTCAACGTTGCCCAGAGTGCACGAACGAGGACGCAAGAGTCGGGATTGAGCGCGGTCACTCAGCAACCACACCCCATTACACTCCTAGATGTAACGAGCAGCAGTTTCAAAATGAATTTAAATTGTATTTTTTTTATGTTTGAAAGTTGTGTATTTTTTTTTTTTTTGAAGTTTTCAAACTACAAATAAAAATAGAGCGACACATTACTCCCTTCCTTGCTTTTGTTATGATCATTTCTAACATCAAAATTCGTACATCTTTTCATATATGAAAAACATTTTTTTTTTTAACTACAAATCAAAGAGTGAGCGACACATTACTCCCTTCCTTGCTTTTGGTATATTTTCTTATAACGAAATTCGTACATCTTTTCATGCATGGAAAAAGGTAATGCATTGCATACTTTCCCACTGGGAATTTAAATTCATTTTGAAACTGCTGCTCGTTACTTATATCGCTTTTTCTGCTGCTGTGAGGCTTTTCCTTTTTCTTTCAATTTTTTTTGGGTGCATTCATCTTGCTCGTAGCCCATGACGAGCTCGTCATTCAAACATTTAAAATAGGACCTTAACTCTTCCCCCGCTGTAGAGCCTCACTGTGTCTTAATGTGCTTGTTAATCCACAAGGAAATTTATAAAATGTTATGCAAAATTTAATATGTCCCTTGTAAAGCATCTTTTCATTCAAGAAAGGCAATGCAAGATATAATGTATCTCTTGTAGTGCATATTTTCATTCATGAAAGGTAATGCATCTTTTCATTTATAAAAAGTAATGTAAACATGTAGCTTTAGTTTTGTTGGCGAGCGACACATTACTCTTCCTGTGACATCGCTGTAGAAAAATGCACGCATGTTTTCATATGCAGTCCATAGGAGCTATACATTACTTTATGCATTGCTATACATAACCTTTTCCCACTGTGTTACTACTTTTGTTCAATTGTTTAATACTAAATGTCAAATCATTATTGCGTTTCATTTGTTTTTATAATGAAACATCCCAGTGGGAAAAGGTAATGTACAGCAATACATAAAGTAATGTATAGCTCCTATAGACTATACTTGAAAACATGCATGAATTTTTCTACAGCGATGTCATAGGAAAAGTAATGTGTCGCTCGCCTACAAAACTAAAGATACATGTTTACTAGGGAATCCAATTTCCGGGATTTCTAGCCTCTCGGGATTTGAAAGTTCAATCCCGGGATCCCGGGATTGTCCCGAATTTTTGCTAAAAATGGCACCCCATATCTATGTAATAAAGTAGACTAAATTATAGTAATTCATTTATGTATGTTTGTATGTATTTATTAAGGCAGTCATTTTTATAACGAACGAAAAGTTACATTAAATTTGAAACTCAAAGTTACTATTCAGTCATTTGAAACATAAGTTGTTTGTACTACTGTTAAACATAGCCAAATATACGTACATATATGATTAACAACGACTTACATATCGTCGGAAAAAGTACAAAACTGCACATCACACTTCTGCAAAACCGCACATTCGACATTTCTGTCAAAAATGAGATTTGCCTACCAGGGGTTTGTGCAAAAGAATGACAAAAAATAACATTTGATTTTAACCCACCACATAGTGGCTCGTAAAAAAGTTAATCAGTTTTCAGGGTCTCCTGTAAAATTTGTGCGGCTACGTATGTGCGGTTTTGCAGAATTGCGATGTGCAGTTTTGTACTTTTTCCGGCGATATGTAAGAACAAAAAAAAATTTGTAAATAAAATATATGTATTTTTTGTACCACAGGTACAAATAGCATATTTGATACATTAATAACGACTTGTGTATATAAATGACCAAAAATTCTTAAGCGATAGTGGCGAAAACTACGTACATAGTTTTGTTTTTTTTTTTTTAATTAAATTTTTTCCATTTGGTCTCCGACAATTCAGGTATGCATAGTAATAATAAAAATTTCATTGTATATAAAAATAAAAAGGAATGCCATTGGACTTAGAGAAAAGTTACTTTTTCTGAAGTTTGAAGTGTGATCTTAAAGAAATTATTGCATTAATAGTGTCATCTCTTAACCTGGACCTGAATTTGTTGCATATGGGTCGTTCCATATCATTTTTACAACTAAAAAATAGATTGTCGAATAAATCGACACGTATTTTTTTATTTTCGCATATTATGCGAAATTTGCGAGTAATAATTTTTTAAAGTTTTGATATACGAAAGAATACGACAATTTTAAATTCCTTCAAATCATTGTAGTTTCTAAACGAATTCGTATAAAAAAGTGAAACTTACAGGTTTTGTTAATAATAATTATTTTTTTTTTCATACAATTTTTTTTTTTTTTAGTTTTTATACATAAATATATATAACTAAAAATGGGACTCTTTAAATTTGTCGATTTTAAAACTAAATAAGCTCTACAGTTTGAAGAATATCTCCTAAAAATTTCAGAGTGGTAGATTAAGTGGTTTCCGTCCACCAGCCAATTCTTTATAGTCATTTCAGCTCTTTGCTCATATAAAATGCAAGTAAAAACAGTAGCATACAATTTGTTTGTGTTTTTTGTGAAACATTTTGTATGAGTTGATATTTTTTTTAATATTAAAATTAAACATCTCAAACTCAATAACAAGTTTGAGTTCAACGTAAAAATACATGCTGATTTTTTCTAACGAACCCCCAAGCAAGAAAAATTATAACTATGTACTTCATTTTAGAATTTTTGTTTATGCATACATATTAGACTTCTATAAAATCGCTCACTGATACGCATAACAATAACATAGTTTGTAATAGTAATGACTAGCAACTCAAAGTTGGGCGTGGATTTTTCACGCGCTTACTTTTGTGCACTCTGCAGAAAGTGAAAAAAATTTATACTTTTCCATCTAAGTTTTCCTTTGCACTTGCCATACTGTACCTGCTTAGTGCATAACTCAACAGGTGGATGACGTATTAGCCATGCTGTCTAGAGGTGGGCGTCGTCGTGTTTGAAAATGAGATTTCGTGTCGTGCTCTTGCGTGATCGTGTTGAGCCCGAAAACCGCACGAAAAAACACGATCAATTTTTTTCACTTTTTGTACTTAACTGGCGCATTTTTATTTTTTGTAAGTTACATTTTTTATAAATATCTAAATTCCACTTCACTCCATCCCAAACTTCAGTTTAATACTAGGTTAAATACACAAATACAGATTTTTTTATTTTAACATTATAAAAGTTTTGCCTAGTGTTTTTTATTCATGTATGGATGTACATAAATACTTAAAAAAATACGTGTAAAAATATATCGACGACTGTTTCACTCTGTTACAAAATATTTTTCAAAAACGTTAAAATTTTTTCTTGCTTGGGCTTTCGTTATAAAAAAGCAACATGTGTTTTTACGTTAAACTCAAACTTGTTATACAGTTTGAGATGTTTAATTTTAATATAAAAAATAAACATGTCAACTCATCAAAATCATCATCATTTATTGGCGCTTAACCGCCTAAGCGATTTTGGCCGTTGCATATCAAAGCACGCCAGTCATTCCTTTTTAGCGATAACTGACGCCAATTGGAAACCCCAAGGGAGTTCAAGTCATCCTCCACCTGTTGTTTCCATCTCAGTCGAGGCCTCCCCCTTCCTCTGCTGCCGAATTCAGGCGACGATAGGAAAACCTTCTGTGCTGGAGCTTCTTTGTCCATTCGCATAACATGGCCCAGCCAGCGGAGTCTTTGGGCCATAAATTTTCCTGAGAACTTTTCTCTCAAATACTCCAAGAGCCATCTCATCTTCTCTTGACATTGTCCATGAATCTGAGCCATACATCAGACAGGTATGATGAGAGACTTATAGAGCGTGATCTTTGTTCTTCGAGAGAGGACTTTACTTCTCAATTGCCTACTCAGTCCAAAGTAGCACTTGTTGGCAAGAGTGATTCTCCGCTGGATTTCTAGACTGATATTATTTTCGGTGTTGATACTGGTTCCCAAATAGACGAAGTCCCTCACAGTTTCAAATTTGTAACTATCAACAGTGACATGGCTGCCAAAGCGTAGGTGCGCCGATTCTTTCTTTGGTGACAGCAAATACTTCGTCTTGTCCTCGTTCACGCAAGACCCACTTTTTTCGCTTCCTTATCCAGTCCAGAGAAGGCAGCGCTTACGGCGCGGTTGTTAAGGCCAATGATATCAATATCATCGGCATACGCCAGCAATTGCACGCTCTTGTAAAAGATTGTACCATTGCGGTTTAGCTTTGCTGCTCGAATTATCTTCTCCAGCATCAGATTGAAGAAATCGCACGAAAGGGAGTCGCCCTGTCTGAAGCCTCGTGACGGAGCTGTTGGTATTGCTCAACGTCATTTGGCAAAGCCGTATAAGCTTTGCAGGGAAGTCAAATTCAGACATGGCGGCATACAGGCAACTCCTTTTTGCGCTGTCAAAAGCGGCTTTGAAATCGACAAAGAGATGGTGTGTGTCGATTCTTTTATCATGGGTCTTCTCCAGGATTTGGCGTATCGTGAAAATCTGGTCGATGGTAGACTTACCAGGTCTAAATCCACACTGATAAGGTCCAATCAGTTTGTCTACGCGCTAGAAAGAACCTTATATGCAATATTAAGAAGACTAATTCCGCGGTAGTCGGTGCGGTTAGCGGGATCGCCTTTATTGTGGATTGGGCAAAGCACACTTAAATTCCAATCCGGAGGCATGCATTCGTCTGACCATATTCTGCATAAGAGCTGATGCACGCTTTTTACCAGCTCTTCGCCTCCGTGTTTGAAAAGCTCGGCGGGTAGTCCGTCTTTTCCAGGCGCTTTGTTGTTTTTGAGCCGGGATATAGCTATCCTCACTTCAACATAGTCAGGTGGTGGGACGACTTTTCCATCGTCAGGGATTGGGGTATGGGGTTCGACGTCTCCCTCGCAATTTAGCAGTGAGGAGAAGTGCTCCCTCCATAATTTAAGTACACTTTGTACGTCGGTTACCAGGTCGCCATTATTGTCCTTACAGGAGCTTGCCCCGGTCTTAAAACCTTCCGTCATCCGCCGGATCTTTTCATAGAATTTTCGGGCATCATTCCTGTCAGCCAGCATCTCAAGCTCCTCACACTCACGCCTTTCGCCCTCACTTTTCTTTTTTCTGAAAAGGCGTCTCTCTTCCTTCTTTGCCACACGATATTGTTGCCATACACTGCGGGTTGCGCCCGTTCGCAACGTCTCCTTGTAGGCAGCGTCCTTTTTTTTCGAGGCAGTTTTGCATTCCTCATCGTACCAGTTGTTCTTGCGGGCTCGCTGGAACCCTATAGTGGCCTCAGCGGCGGTACGCAATGAGTGAGAGATATGCTTCCATTGCTCGGTTACATCGTTAGGTCGGGGATTGCCCTCTGCTAGCAGGTGTGAGAGTCGAGTGGAGAAATTATCAGCTGTCTGTGTCACGCGCAACTTCTCGACGTCAAACTTTCCTTCCGTTACTGTGCGCACTTTCTTCGTTGCCCAGAGGCGTGTGCGTATCTTGGCTGCGACAAGATAATGGTCAGAGTCAATATTGGGACCACGCAGTGTACGCACGTCCAGAACGGTGGAGCTATGTCTGCCGTCAATCAAGACATGATCAATCTGGTTTCTAGTTCTTTGATCAGGGGACAGCCATGTGGCTTGGTGTATTCGCTTATGCTGGAACCTGGTACTACTGATGACCATATTGCGAGCAGCGGCGAAGTCAATCAACCTAGTGCCGTTGGGGGATGTTATATCGTGGAGACTGAATTTTCCAACTGTAGGACCAAAGACTCCTTCCTTGCCCACCTTGGCATTAAAGTCGCCGAGCACGATTTTGATATCATGCTGGGGGCAGCGATCATAAGTCTGTTCAAGTTTATCGTAGAAGGAGTCCTTCTCTGCGTCGTCCGTCTCCTCAGTCGGCGCATAGGCGCAGATAAATGTTATGTTGAAAAACCTCGCCTTGATGCGGATCGCAGCGAGACGCTCGTCCACAGGAGTGAACGCTAATACTTGGCGGCGAAGTCTCTTTCCCACCACGAATCCTACACCACGCGCTTTACCGCGTGTCTGGCCACTGTAGTATACGTCACAAGGACCGATGGTCGTCTTTCCTTGCCCCGTCCATCGCATTTCCTGCAGGGTGGTGATGTCGGCCTTTGCGCCTACGAGGACATCAACCAGTCGGGCAGCGGCACCGTCCCTTGAAAGGGTCCGGACATTCCCGGTACATGCCCTAATATCCAAATCATTATGCCTTATTCGTTTTGCCGGGTCGTCAACATTAAAGGGGGTTCTCATCCGAGGCTTTGATTTTGTTTTCATTGGAATTAAGTTTTTTACTCCTACAAAAGGTTTTACAAAAAACACAAATAAATTGTATGCTACTGTTTTATATGAGCAAAGAGCTGAAATGACTATAAGGAATTGGCTGGTGGACAGAAACCACTTAATCTACCACTCTGAAATTTTTAGGAGATATTCTTCAAACTGTAGAGCTTATTTAGTTTTAAAATCAACAAATTTAAAGAGTCTAATTTTTAGTTATATATATTTATGTATAAAAACTAAAAAAAAAAAACAAAAAATGTATGAAAAAAAAATAATTTTTTTTATTTTTGTGTACTTAAAGAGTACAAACTATTATTAACATAACCTAAAAGTTTCACTTTTTTATAAGAATTCGTTTAGAAACTACATTGATTTGAAGGACCTTAAAATTGTCGTATTTTTTCGTACATCAAAACTTTAAAAAATTATTACTCGCAAATTTCGCATAATATGCGAAAATAAAAAAATACGTGTCGATTTATATTGCATCCAGTTTATAAAAAAAATGTTTCAGGACAATCTATTTTTTAGTTGTAAAAATGATATGGAACGACCCATATATAAATACAAGATAACTTAAATGTATTTAAAAATTTATTTTCGGTGAACCCGGGATTTAGGTCTAGTAATCCCGGGATTTTCGGGACTTAAAAAACAACGGGATCGGAATCCCTAATGTTTACATTACTTTTTATATTACTTTTTATAAATGAAAAGATCCATTACCTTTCAAGAATTAAAATATGCACTACAAGGTATACATTATATCTTGCATTGCCTTTCCTGAATGAAAAGATGCTTTACAAGGGACATATTTAATTTTGCATAACATTTTATAAATTTCCTTGTGGAGTAACAAGGACATTAAGACACAGTGAGGCTCTACAGCGGGGGAAGAGTTAAGGTCCTATTTTAAATGTTTGAATGACGAGCTCGTCATGGGCTACGATCAAGATCCCAAAAAAAATATAATAAAAAAAAACCAAAACAAAAAAGGCACCGGCATCAGGAGTCCAGTCGACTCGACTTCTGAAAAGCCTCACAGCAGCAGAAAAAGCGATGAAGATGTAAGTAACAAGCAGCAGTTTCAAAATGAATTTAAATTGTATTTTGTTTTATGTTTGAAAGTTCCCACCCGACCAACGCTCACGAAAATGCCCAAGTTTTCGAAGCTTTAGCAAACATTTTCCTGAAAAATGTATCGAGAATGGGTTCCGCAAAACTATCGTAAAAGTATTACCCTTCGCCCAGTTTGTGGCAGCAGAGCTCACTTTCTCGATATCAGATTTTGATACAGTTTCCGATTTGTTTTCGTTCCGTAAATGCATTGCTAACGGATCCTGTTTCTGGACGTTTTCACTATCGAGAAAGTTACGCAAACAGTATGAAATACGATTCTTTTTTGTGCTGTAAATGGATTACTAACGGATCTTGTTTCGCTACGGTTTCACTATCGAGAAAGTACCTAAAACAGTTACGACGAGTTCTAACTCGTTCCATATTTACAATTTACACATCTTTTTAGTTAAAATCATTTGCTTTATTTTAATTTATATAGGTAATATAAAAAAGTATGCGGTTTTCATTATGAATTAGGGTAATTAAGCTACTAAAAATCAATGGTCTTGAAGGAACGCCACCCTTAAGTCTGTAGCTGCTAGGTACTTGAGCGTATTGGGGAACCACTTCGTTTTATGAGAGGATTTCCTCAAATCCTAAGGGCATTTAAACAATTAGATTAGGTGAAATGTTTAATATTCCAAGGCTAGCAAACACTTGCCTATTTACCTCGATTCGCCAACGAAGAATCATGTCTATTATGCACTGTCAAGCAGATTTTCCGGAAAACTATTGGACTCCTGACCACAAATGTGCCTTTTCAGCTTTTATAATTGAATAATTTTTTGATTTATTTGACGCAAGACAAAAAGGTTTGAAAAGTATACATGCGTTTTAAACCCGGGACTCTTATATCTAGCAAACTAACCAGTTACGAGAAACTACCGCAATTCTCTTAAGCTCGCTAACACCCGTTCTAAACCCGAAACTCTTATATCTAACGAACTTTGAAGTTACGAGAAACTATTGCAATTCTCTTGAACTTCCTAACATCCGTTTTAAAACCGAGACTCTTGTATCTATCGAACTTTGAAGCTAAGAGAAACTATCATAAATCTCCGATGGTCGTTTAAATAGGATTCTTGGTCGGGTGGGTTGTGTATTTTTTTTTTTTTTTTTTAGTTTTCAAACTACAAATAAAAATAGAGCTACACATTACTCCCTTCCTTGCTTTTGGTATGATCTTTTCTAACATCAAAATTCGTACATCTTTTCATGTATAAAAAACAATTTTTTTTGAACTACAAGTCAAAGATTGAGCGGCACATTACTCCCTTCTTTGCTTTTGGCATGATCTTTTCTTATAACAAAATTCGTACATCTTTTCATGCGCGAAAAACATTTTTTTTTTTAAACTACAAATAAAAATTGAGCGACACATTACTCCCTTCCTTGCTTTTGGTGTGATCTTTTCTTATAACAAAATTTATACATCTTTTCATGCATGGAAAAAAGGAATGCATTACCTACTTTCCCACTGGGAAGCTAATATGAAAGATCCCAGTGGGAAAAGGTAATGTACAGCAATGCATAAAGTAATGTATAGCTCCTATAGACTATACATGAAAACAGCGATGTCATAGGGAAAGTAATGTGTCGCTCGCCTACAAACTGAAGCGACATGTTTACATTACTTTTTATATTACTTTTTATAAATGAAAAGATGTATTGTACTTCCCGTTGAGGTAGGATCTTGAAATTTTCATTATCGCTTAGTTTTATACCCCAATGCACTATAATAAAAAAATAATTCCGATAGGTGGCGCATGGGTAGAGATATTTGAAAAATTTAATTTACAGAGATTTTGCTTTCGATTTTTAACTAACTCCCCGTTGAGCTGGGGTTTTGAAATTTTCACCATCGATCAGGTTTTACTGACAATGCATTATACAAAAAAAAAAATCTAAAATATTGCTTTATTTGCAAAAATCCAATCATCACCCAAGTTTAGTCGTTTTTCCCTATTGCCACAGAAAGAAGATTGGAATTCGCCGCGTGGTGTATTCCAAAAGTACCTTTACTTACCACTCGGCGAATTCCTTTACTCTTATGAGCATTGTCTATTGATATGCAGATGGCACTGAGCATTATATATTGATATGCAGATGGCGCTGAAGAATGCAACATTCGGCTAATTCCTTCACTCTTTTGAGCAATTATGCATAAAAAGTTGGCTCTGCTGATTTTGAATTATTAAATTGAAGAAAAAAGGAAACAGCTAATTATTATTGAAACTCAGTTCTAATTAATTTATTAGATTTTACTGATTGTGTTTTCATTCGCGTGATTCAAGTGCTAGAATTAAGTGTTAATGTAATATGAGAAATAAAATTAAAGAAAAAATAACTTTTTTATAAGCTTTTATTTAGTTTCACCTGACGGCTGTCTGTAATCAAATCTAAACACTTAAAAAATTAAAGAAAAAAAAAACTTTTTTAAAAATAAGCTTTTATTATTGGTTTATAAAATTAACTAAAAAGTAAAAAATAAATTGACTGTAAAGGAATATAACACTTTATAAGTTCATTGTAACCTTTAAAGATAATTTGGCTTCTTCGTCTGCCACAAAATAATTCCATATTGTACATAATTATATATTTCTAACATTAAAACTTTACACCTAAATTATTAAATCTTCCAGTATATATCATATATAATTTTATTAATAATAAAAGCGTGTTAAATTTCGATAGCAAGAAAAGAAGGTCCTGAATGTTCTTAATTATACCATCAAATAGAAAAGAAGGTCCTAAATGTTCTTAATTATACCATCAAAATTTAACACGCTTTTATTATTAATAAAATTAGGAATGTGATATATACTGGAAGATTTAATAATTTAGGTGTAAAGTTTTAATATTAGAAATATATATTTAGTTTCACCTGACGGCTGTCTGTAATCAAATCTTGCAAGCTAAATTTGATACACTTCCCGGTGTCCGATTGATCTAAATTCTGCACCCATGTATAACCCCGATGACAATGCAATATTATAAAAAAAAAATTTCGATAGGTGGCGCGTGGGTCGCTATATTTTCAAAATTCGCATTTATGGTCCGATTTAGCTGAAATTCGTAACATGTATTACTACCATGAAAAGAAATATTAAAAAAAAAAATCCGCTAGGTGGGGCTGAGATAGCGGTAATAAAAACTCAAAATCGGAATTATGGACCGATTTGGCTGATATTTTACGTGTGTGCTACTTAATTAATTTCTAAATGTTAAAAAAAATTGGGCCCGCTAGGTGGCGCGTGAGTCGCTTTATTTGAGAATTACGAAGGTCTGTTTTCAGTGTCGATTAATTCGTTTTTCAACGAACTTCCCGTTGAGGTAGGATCTTGAAATTTTCATCATCGTTTAGTTTTCTGCCTCCACGCAAAATAACAAAAAAATAATTCCGATAGGTGGCGCACGAGTAGAGATATTCGAAAGTTTTCATTCCAGGAAATTTTGCTTTTGACATTGTACTAACTTGCTGTTAAGATGGGATTTTGCAAATTTTCATCATCGTTCAGGCTTCGCTAACAGTAAATAAAAAAATTAGCTTAATTTCAAAAATCCCATTTATCGTTTAGTTTAGTCTTTATTCCAATATCCCAAAAGTAACTTTGTTAACCACGCGGCTTTATTGTAAAAGATTCTATGGTTTCTGTTGCTGCTAGCAGCCGATTGATGTCGCTCCGACATTAATGCCTCTTGTTGATAAACCGAAAGTAACTTTATTAACCACGCGGCTTTATTGTAAAAGATTCTATGGTTTCTGTTGCTGCTAGCAGCCGATTGATGTCGCTGCGACATTATTGCCTCTTGTTGATAAACCGAACTAAAAAGTAAAAAATAAAATTAAAGAAAAAAAACTTTTTTAAAAATAAGCTTTTATTATTGGTTATAAAATTAACTAAAAAGTAAAAAATAAATTGACTGTAAAGGAATATAACACTTTATAAGTTCATTGTAACCTTTAAAGATAATTTGGCTTCTTCGTCTGCCACAAAATAATTCCATATTGTACATAATTATATATTTCTAACATTAAAACTTTACACCTAAATTATTAAATCTTCCAGTATATATCACATTCCTAATTTTATTAATAATAAAAGCGTGTTAAATTTCGATACCAAGAAAAGAAGGTCCTGAATGTTCTTAATTATACCATCAAAATTTAACACCTGAATGTTCTTAATTATACCATCAAAATTTAACACGCTTTTATTATTAATAAAATTAGGAATGTTATATATACTGGAAGATTTAATAATTTAGGTGTAAAGTTTTAATGTTAGAAATATATAATTATGTACAATATGGAATTATTTTGTGGCAGACGAAGAAGCCAAATTATCTTTAAAGGTTACAATGAACTTATAGTGTTATATTCCTTTACAGTCAATTTATTTTTTACTTTTTAGTTAATTTTATAAACCAATAATAAAAGCTTATTTATAAAAAAGTTTTTTTTTCTTTAATTTTATTTTCTTATGAGCTGAGTATTGGCTCAAGAAAATTTGACGTGTAAAAACAGTTCTTGACCATTTCTTGAGGGTTTTTTATATGGAGTTTGACATTTCTTGGCAGGTGAGTAGCCCGCTTTTATAGGAGCCCCAGCTACTTTTATATTACATACAAAATATGCAGTATCTGCTAATGAAAAGTTTTCTAACAATATTTTGCATTGAAAAGAGATTAGTATCTACATTTTGCATACACAGAAATCGAAATTAATGTTTTTTTTGCATAAATATAAAGATTTGGATGTGGACTTTCTAAAATGGTAATTTTTAATTACAAAATTAATATATGTTGAAAAGTCCAGATCCAAACACATTTTGTTCATTATTTCCGTTTGAGGTAGAATGTAGATACCCACATTCTTAAATAGGACGGCAGTACAGGCGCACGGCATTTAGTTTTGGTAGGTTTAACGGTATACCGGTTGGTGAAAAGGACATCTTCGACTTTACCCGGGTTGATGCTCAGTCCGCAGTGCGAGCACAATGAGGAAACTTCTCGCAGTGCTACATGCATCAAGTCGCACACGGTTTGTGGGAATTTGCCACCTATGTGCAAAAGCTAAATCGTCTGCATATCGTCCCGTTTCTGCCCTAACCGCGTAACTACACTTTTTCAGAAACCTGTTTTTTATGTGAAAATGCCTTTAAGACATCCAGAAACCCGAATTTAAAATCAGCTTGGTAAAATATACAAACCTTCATGGTTTTTGGTGCGATCAGTTACCTCGTATCTACGTTTTTAGTATGCTAAACTTAAGAATTTGAGTAGGGTTTCTTCGTTTTCTGAAATATTTTTCTTTTGTGGTTAAGGCACAAACGGGACGATATGCCACTACCTTTAATTTTTCAACAACAGAAACTAGGCTGTGAAGCAAAGTTTCCGTAGATCTCCCTTTGGTGTATGCATGTTGATAGCTAGAGATAAGGTTGATATCAATAGTAGTGGAGTGGTAGTCGTTTATTATCTTCTCGAAGGTTTTGAGTACAAAGGAAGAGATTGATCGGTCTGTAGTCGTTGGGCTCGTAATGAAACGCCTTTCCCGCCTTAGGAATAAACACTACCGTGGCACTTCTCCAGAAGAATGGAATGTAATTAAGAGCCAGGTAGGCTGTATAAAGAAATAAAATATAAAGAACAATCCCGTCTGGCCCGGGAGCCTTGAACGGTTTGAAGCTTTTAACTGCCCACCTAACCTTTTTTTTTTTAGTTTTTGAGAGCACTCGTCTAAGTCTCGCTGTATCGTCGACATTTTCGACCCCAGCGCAGAAACTTCTCCGATACTCTCTTCGCTGCCTTGGAGCTTTTTTGTAGGGCCTTAGTTTAATTTTATATTCGAGCCATTGAGGCTCCGTGGCGATGCTTTTAGCCTTCTTAAATTGTTTCCTACAGGTTTTTCGGAGCAAGTCCGGGTCGTAGGTCCACCAATGTGGCCTATGTTTACCTCATCTGCAACTGCCCTTTATAAAGTCATCTAAGTGGTTCGAGGAGGAGTGACGGTGTCGGTTTAGGAGTGTCAGTCCCGGAATTCTGCTATGTGGAGAGTCCCAACAACTCAGGGATTTTCCATCCCGGTCACGGGACTGACTTTCCTAGTGTTGGTGGTATCACAACGGGCCTTTCAAAACTGGCCTAAGTGTGCCTCTGTGCCAGCCACTTTAACCTAACCTACTCTTACCGCGTGGGTTTGGCACTGGACAAGATACTCCAGCTCCTCAACTGATGAGGGGGCTTGTGGGGGTAGTACTGGTAGACCTCAATGTGTAGCTGCCAATTGGTGTAGCGTGGATTGCACTTCATAATAGGTTGCTCTACAATAAAGTCTTAAACTATTTCTATGTACCGGTGGGCGGAGAATGAATGTTCTTCAAGAACACGCCATTTTCTAACCCACTCATAAGCGCCTTCACTACAAATAGTGATATCTATGATCTCCCTCGGGTTTTGTTGATAAAAGTAGGCTCACTACCCACTACCAGGTTGGTTGTTATAGGTAATCAAACATTGGACGTGATTGAGCATAAATAAGATGGCCAGAAGTTTGGCAGCTAACAGCCTGAATTAATGAAGAAGATATCACCATAACAGGCTGACGTAAATAAGAGCGTTCGGCGTAGCGTTTTTTTTTCGCCAACGTCAGGCAACACGCGACACACTCAAATGAAAGCGCGAAATTGCTCTAAATTCTTTCTTCTTTCTTTCCCCATTTCTCACTTCACCATGTAACGCGCTGTCAAAATTTAAAAATCCAATTGCTCAGCGTTGACGTCGCGGTGGTTGTGATAAGCTCATATAAATTATATGGGCATGCGAATTTTTCACAGCTATTTCACACTAAGCGCGCTCATTTAAGTCCGTCTGTAAGGCATCGAATCGCGAAGCTTTTTGACAGTCCCGGAATTTCGGGATTTTAACATTTCAATCTCCCAGGTTTGAACTCTTTTTTGAAACCACTGCCAAGAGATAGTCTATTCACTTCCATCTACATAGATTCTGTAGTATACTTGTAAGTGAAGCAAAAACTCTTCATATTTTTTTTTACTTTCATACTTCAATTTTGAATATTTTTAACAAATTTTGTTTTATATTTTTTACATATTTTTGGAACATTGAAAGAACATAAAATTGAATAACAATATTAGGCAATTCACAAGAGTGCCGTATTCGTCTATCGTGGTATGTTTCCATGGTTTCCAATATAAATTTTTGGAAAAATAGAAAAATAGCATGAAATACTAGAGGTTGTGAATTGCGTATATGTGTATATGTATATCTCTTATGATTTTATTAATAATTAGCTTAAATTCAAATTTAATTCTCGACTTCGTGGGATAATGAGTGTCAGAAGTAAATTTCTTCTTCATCAGACTTTTCATTTTTATTTTTCCCTGGAATATTAAAGGTGCTGGAACCAATTGCAAAGATAGTGCTGTCACCAGCTACCATTGATTGGGGAATACGAGTGGGATTAAGGGTACTTGTAGTTATATTGCTCTCTCGTTGGCTAAAATTATACGTCGAGGAAGAGTCCGTAAGTATTGAAGTCATAGCTGTTACTTGTGGAGAAGTTGTTGTTCTTGTATTAGGATGTTGAATAATTGCTGGCGAGCTACCAGTTCGTGAGTGTAGGGGAACGATGTTATGTGTAGATTGCGAATATTTGTCTGCCAATTTTAGCGGTAGCACTTGAGTACAATGGGCCTGTTGACAAGCATTTGCATTAAAACTAGCAGACTTGTCAACTTTGCTATTCCCAGAGCTTGAACTTAAAGATGTAGACGAAAGGGACGACAGCTTCATTGGAATTTTTTGCTTAATGCAAATCTCATTTATTTTCGGTGCATTTGTAGCACTTAGTAAATTAGCTGGGGGAGTTTTGCAGATCGTCGAAGCTGTACGCCATTTGTCTTTTCTACGATCCATGGTGGTCTGATTTGTTGCATTTGCTGTATCACTTTGTATATTAGCATTCTCATGACTGTCATTGACATCATCAATAGAAGAGGTAACTAAAGCTATAGACGGACTACTACTTATTAACAAAGGCGTACTTGGTGATAGTAATAAACCCTGATTTGAAAGTATTTCCATTTTACGATAAAGTTGCTCTCGTTGCTGTTTAATATCTTCCTGTTCGACCCGTATTTGTTCTTGCAGTTTAGTTTGTAGTTCACATTTTTCATCTAACTCTTGTTCTTGTTGTTCTTTCTGTCGAAGCCAAGCAATCTTTTCTTCTTGTAATTTGTCTTGCAAATTACGTAGTTCTTCTAATTGGTCATTATGTGTATAAGCGACACGGGGACTTTCCCTGTACAATGCCAACTGAAGCTGCAAATTGTGTATGGTTGTCATTTGTTGTGATATAATACAAAGAAGAGTATGTAGATGGTGTGAAATTTGTAGCGCTGCATAATTATGCTCCTTAATAATGATGTCCTCATTGCCCACTGTTGTTGTATATCCTTCGGTCGATTTTTTTTCATTCGTTGTTGACTGGTACTTCAATGAACTAGTTTTCGAATCACGTCGTTCTTCTAGTTCCTGCAGTCGCGGTGTTAAAGCTTGCAGTGTTGACGTTTTTGAAACATCTCGGCTAGGGAAAATATGTTTGCCTCGTTTTTCATCAAATCCAGCAAAGGTTTCAGCACGTTTCGGTAATATGGGTGACGCGTAGGTATCACTTTGTTTCTCGCCTACCGAACTTACCGAACGCGACACTGGCAGACCTGTTGAGGCCGTATATACCATAGAGCCTAACTGAGCAATACCTTGCACCATATTCAACACATATTTCCATAATTCTGTCGTATTGCAATCTACATTAACTAGGTCCTTATAACTACCAAAAGTAGCCAGAAAATTTGATGCATTCGCCAAGTTTGTGTTAATATAGACACCATTCGCAATATCAGCTGCACTGCAGTTATAGGAGCTAGGTGTTGTAGTTAATTCAGAAAATTTTTTTTGTTCTTTCATTAAAGTCAATTGCAAAAAAATTTTATCTTCAAGCAAAATTGCATGATCTATGTCATTTTGTCTTATCTTATCAATGAGATCTCGTTTGCTAACTCCGATTCTCAGCTTTTCTTCCGCTGTGAGATCTTCAGTTCCGATGACATCCGACGACGGACATTCGAGTACAGCCTGTCGTATTGATTGAATCCAAGTATTTTTATCCTTCGGTTGTTGTACTTTTAATTCATACATTTCTGGAAAGGATGGATTAGATGATATTATGTATATTCCCCGTGCTTCAGTTCCAGCCTTCTCGCGTATCAACAATTTTTGCAATGGAACTACCCCCGCCTTATGTTCTGGTGTGAAAAATGTGTACTTATTATGAGCTGAATTTTCAGAAAGAAAACATAGACAGTCGGTGAGTACAACAACTAGCACTAATTGCATCTTGGAACGGCCTTGCATCAAAGTAGCCAGACCTTCAAATTTTAGTCTACGACGCGATTCAACGGCTATGTCCGATTTGCGAAATGGTTTATTTTTATAGATGGAAAACGATTTTGGATCGACACGATTGAAAACTTCCAATTGCCTTTCTCGTAATTCTTTTTCTGCAACGCATGCGTCAACATCTATAAGCAACGCTTTTACTAAGGTAAGGGCATGTTGTAATTTATCAGCTTCTAATTTTACATCCTTTGCACTTTTAAGAAGCGGTTCAATTAGCAATGGGTACTTGGTAAGACGTTGAGTAACAAATAAAATGCACTCCGGAATTCCCTTTTTCTTTAACAAAGGATTAGCTAAACAATGTTTGTACCATTCAGCGAATGTTTGGTCCCGACTTGTCATACAAGCCTTGAAGTGTTCCAGTGCTGTCCGATGATTAGCACAAAACTCGCCATATGCTAGCCTCAGGTGTTGTGCTTTATCCAAGGAAAAGAAATCCAGTAATATATCAGCAATGCTGTTAACAACATACTGTTCCCTCTGCTTTTGACGAAGCTTCTTTAAGAAACCTATATGTAATTCAGTAAGTTCGTGCAATCGGGGAAACATATTATTTATATTTAAGGAGGGGAAATGTCGCTGCAAGCTTTCAACAAAAACCTTTTGCATCACAAGCAGTGTCTGACAATGATGTTTCTCAGTCATAATAAACTCGTAAATATGCTCCTGTCTTTTTATCTGTTTTTCTTTGAGCGATTTTAAGACTTCTTTTGGCACACTGGGAGACCATGAGTCATGCTCTTCAGCTGCGATACCTAATATAGCTTCAGCTCCAAGATCTTGAGCCTCGATTTGTGGGTCATTAAAAAATTCGGATCGTATTAAAGGTGTATCATCATTTAAATTTCCTACATGTTCAGCTCCATCGTAGTAGTCTTCAACCCTATCGGTCCCCTTCCTCATGCCCACTAATAATAGTTTTTGTCCGTTACCAACACCTGATTTCCTTCCCTTACATTCCATTTGGTGATCCTTTATATTTAAAGATGATACACTGTTACCACATGCTTCACATATTCCAGTTTGATTGCCTAATTTGATTTTATTTTTATCCTTTTTCTTTCGAAAGAAAAGTGAGCTGCGTTTACGTCGTTTTTCTACATTATCATATGGCTCAATTTTAGCATGAGCACGTAAAAGGCTCCGATTTTCATCTTCACTGTCATATAAATGTCGGCTTTTGATTTCCTCTTTCGCAACAATAGACGAAGTGGATATACTTTTTTGTAGTGGAATGCGCACTTCTGTAGCGAGATTACGTTTTGCTGCAATGCGCTGAAAGTCCCGTGCCAATTCGGCTTCGTTTAAGGAATGTGTTGATATACCTATAAATAAACAAATGTGATTGTTTTAGTAACACTTGTCGATAGTATATTTTGCAATTCAAAACTATTATAAATCAAGAGGCAACATCGTAACGAAATCATCTATAAAATGCATCAATTATCACCTAGTGCAGTAGGAGCAAACAAAGCTCATTAAAGCATACTTCTATAGCCAAACAGGTATGAAAACATTTCGAAAGCAGCACAATGATACATCAGCTGCCAACAGTCAAAGGTCAGCTGGCAGATCCACTCACTGCTTCAAAAATATTCAATACTGTCGTGCAGATTGGAACACTTAAATGTAGATATTATCGGTCCGTTATAACCAAACGAGTACCGGTACTGTGTCACCATTATATACAGATACACACGATGGCCGGAAGCACTCCCTCTAAGAAACGTAAACCCAGAAACCGTCGCCAATAACTAATAAAATGTAAGACTACAAATAAAAGAAATGTAATTCACTGCGGCAGCCCTGTCGTGATAACAATTTTTAATAAAGAAAGAAGGAAGAAAGATACTTCACTTCCGGTAAATACACAAAACCAACCACATCGTGCATCTATAAATGTACCAACTAAATATCAAGTTTTCAACGTCAAGTGTGAGGACAAGAACAAATTAGAATAAAATCCAATTAAAGTTTGTGAATTCCGACATTCGTGGAAAAACAATTCATATGTAGACTTTCCACATACAGCCACTATTATTCAATTGCGCCGTCTTTTACAAGATGTAATCTTAGATGGTGCAAATATCTTGCTCAGTATTAGCAATAATAACGAAATTGCCACCAAGGCAGATACCGCCGTTGCTAATACGGGTCTGCTATGATATTTCAAAAAAGGTCTAAGCTAAAAATGCCAAAAAAAAATTGGAAAAAATATTTGCAAAAAAAAAATCTAAAAAAATTTCGAATGAAAAAATGTCAAAAAAATATATAATATGTAGAAATTCTCGCGAATTTTACACATCATTTATTACAGAGGCCCGTAATCATTAGTTAATATCTTGACTAAACTTCAAAAGATATTTAAAATTTTGGTCAATCATAGTCGTGCTAAACAAACACATTAGCTAAAATGAAATGTAACAGGGACCCCTTTTGCAAAGAAATTAAGTTGGGTGGTGGTATGAATAATTTTATTAACTTTCGCAAGATCACCAGGTGCCAACTAACGTAGCATATCTGTGTCAAAAACCATCCTGAAAATAAATACCGAAAAAAATTGGTCTGGTACGATATGTCGACAAAAAAAAATCGAGACTAAAAATGTCGAAAAAAATTTGCGGAAAACAAAATTCAAGCATCATCGCGATTGACGTTCTAAGTGTCATTTTTTTTCAAACCGGTTGTATTGCATATAACATTTTGTATTGCTCTCTTACATTGTCCAGATAACAAATTTTCTAAAATTTGACACACCAAAACTGTAAAAATGCATTTAAAAATAGTGGGTTAATTTAAAGTGAACTGACAAAACAACAAAAGCCCAACACTTAGTGAAAGGTGATATATATATATATATCGCTGCCGCTAATAAACCAGTTGGCCAGAACCAAGAATAGAAAAGGGTGTTTAAGGCGTTCACAAAAATAACACGTAACTAGCCGGTAGGTTAGAGACGCGTTGCCTAAATCATACTGATTAGTGGAACTAGCAACTCCCGAAATCGATCTATGAAGCTATGGCGTGTGACCCAAAAACTTACTTTTTCTATTCTAACAAAAATTTTTAATTATTAATATGAATTATTAAAATTAAAAATACCAATAGTAATAATGATATTGTTGAAAAACAAAACTCTTTATTTCTTGGCTTCAAGCTTGCAATTAAAATGAAGTTTAGTGACATACATTATTTTGCATAGAAGCGTCGAAAGTGATTCGTAATGGCACTGAAAGATCATAAGGAAGATGTAAAACTGTTAATATGAAAGATATAAAAGAAAAAGTTAAGGAGGCAGATGAGAGAAATAAATTTAAAAAATATGACTTGAGAGTTTTTTTGCTCTCCTGACAAATTCTGATTTTGTAACTTAGAACGTTATTCGCGATGATGCTTCAATTACATCTTATATGGGCATATCCCAAATAGTGTTACATTTTTGGATACTCGGATGCTACACATTGGTTAATGATTTAAAGCGGGGAGAAAGCATATGGATATTTAGTTTTACGTATTGACTATCTTCTCTGAAGATTTGGATGAAAAAAATGTAGACAATAAGGTTTTACAGAACTTTGAAAGTCTAAAAACGTCGAATTTATCGCTTTTTCGAGTGATACTCTTAATTTTCTTTTTGGTATTTGTTCTATAAAATTTTGAGGCATCAATGTATCGCTCTGAAATTTTACCAGGGTGTAGCTTTTGAGACGGAGGTTCTAAAAATGTAATCGAGGTTAATGTGCTCCTCCAATATTAAATGTTATCATCAATGAAAGTAGCGATACTCTGTTTTGGATGTCCGTCAAGTTAGCACTACAACTTTGAAAAAATTAGTATTGCTATATGGGATTAATTCCCGTTTTTTAACCGTAACCCCTAGTAATGCTAACTTGACAGTCAAGATAGCACTACCACCCTCGAAATTAATCAATTAAAGTTCGACTGTAAAATTAAAATCAATTGCGCATATAATTCCCGTTTAATAACCGTAATTAAGTAGTGCTAATGAAAAAAAATCGAAATTTTTGTTAGGGGTTATTTTTAAAAAATCAAAACGGTAGTTTTTGAATTTCACGGTGTATTTACGGTTAAAAAGCAGCAACTAACTGCGGAATTTTTTTTTTCGTTCCGATACTTCCTTTTCCTTAATCGAGTGTTGGTAATTTCTACTACTATTTTTTTCCTTAATAAAATTTGAGAAAAAAATTTCGATTTTTTTTCATTAGCGCTACTTAATTACGGTTATTAAACGGGTTTATATGCGCAATTGATTTTAATTTTAGAGTCGAACTAAATTGTTTTCGAGGGTGGTAGTGCTAAGTTGACCGTCAAGTTAGCATTACTAGTGGTTATTTTTAAAAAAATCGAGAAAAAAATTTTTCGATTTTTTCATTAGCACTACTTAATTACGGTTATTAAACGGAAATTATCTGCGCAATTGATTTTAATTTTAGAGTCGAGCTAAATTGCTTTCGAGGGTGGTAGTGCTAACTTGACTGTCATTAGCATTACTAGGGGTTATTTTAAAAAAATCAAAAACGGTATTTTTTGGGTTTCACGGTGTGTTTACGGTTAAAAAGCAGCAATTAACTGCGGAATTCTTTTTTCGTTCCGATACTTCCTTTTCCTTAATCGAGTGTTGGTAATTTCTACTACTATTTTTTTTCTTAATAAAATTTGAGAAAAAAAATTTCGATTTTTTTTCATTAGCACTACTTAATTACGGTTATTAAACGGGTTTATATGCGCAATTGATTTTAATTTTAGAGTCGAACTAAATTGTTTTCGAGGGTGGTAGTGCTAAGTTGACCGTCAAGTTAGCATTTATTATGCCCAACGGATTTTACCCACCATCCCGCCCGACCGACACGAGGGGCGCATCCGCATAACGCGCGGATTAAATTTGCCGAGTGTTTGAAAGGCGGAGGTTTGTTAAGCGTCGAGATCTCAAACTGCTCAGCTACAGAGAAAAATTCATCAGCTGAGTGTAATACGAAAATAAATAGATAATAAAAATACATAAATTGATACTACGTAGAAATCAATTGTTAAGAGAGAATAGGATAGTTTTTTTAATAATGAAAAGCGAGTCCGAAATATCAAAAGTGTCTGAATGAGAGTTATAATTTTCGCACAAACACTGGAACGGCTCGTGTAATTGATAGTTGGTTCTACATTGCTTCAGAAGAATAGGTTTAAAATGTCTTAAGGCTCGTGAGGGAACATTAAAGTTAACTTCGTTATTTTTAAAAAAATCGAGAAAAAAATTTTTCGATTTTTTCATTAGCACTACTTAATTACGGTTATTAAACGGGAATTATATGCGCAATTGATTTTAATTTTAGAGTCGAACTAAATTGTTTTCGAGGGTGGTAGTGCTAACTTGACCGTCAAGTTAGCATTACTAGGGGTTATTTTTAAAAAAAATCGAGAAAAAAATTTTTCGATATTTTCATTAGCACTACTTAATTACGGTTATTAAACTCGAATTATATGCGCAATTGATTTTAATTTTAGAGTCGAACTAAATTGTTTTCGAGGATGGTAGTGCGTACTTGACCGGATATCGACAATTTTTTTCTAAATCATTCTCTGTTTATATATCAGTATGCTGCTAAAATTTCATTTACAAATGATCGGAGGGAAAGTGTTAATGTTATTGAATAACCAAATTCGCTTTAAAAAATATTTGACGATTTTTCGGGGTTAAATTGTGAACGATATCTCCGAAACTGGGTGGCGGGTATCAAAAATTTGTTGCCTAAATATAACCTTCACATATTTCTACACGTTGATAAAATTTCAACAAAATCGGACGCAGTAGTGTTTAAATAAATGTATATTAAACACTGCGACTTGTATTTATTTATATAATCTTCGATCTATTGACTATATCTTTATTAGGCATTATGTAAGGCGAATTTCGCTGATAAATTTAAGCTCCTCTTTATCTACCAATATACCAGAAAGAAGGTTATTCTTGTGCTTCGATGTTTCATTTTTTTTTTTTTTGGCAAAAATGTAACACTATTTGGGATTTGCCATTATATTAATAATGAGTATTATTTTTGATGTGTAAACATCTTAGCGCTGGGGGGTCATCCAATAAAGTTACGCTGCCTACACGCAGGGTAGGCTTTGTAGGCAGTGTAGGCAGGGTGTATTGTATTGTATGGGCATTGTAGGCAGGGTCGATTGTATTGTATAGGCAGTGTAGGCACGGTGTATTGTATTGTATAGGCATTGTAGTTTCGGGATCGTATTGGGATCATTTCGGGATTGTTTTGGGATCGTTTGGGATCGTTTCGGGATCGTTTCGAGATCGTTTCGGGATCATTTTTGAATCGTTTTGGGCTCGTTTCGGGTTCGTTTTGGGATCGTTTCGGGATCGTTTTGGGATCGTTTCGGGATCGTTTCGAGATCGTTTCGGGATCGTTTTGGGATCATTTTTGGATCGTTTTGGGATCGTTTCGGGTTCGTTTCGAGATCGTTTTGGGAATCGTTTCGGGATCGTTTGGAATAGTTTCGGGATCGTTTTGGGATAATTTTTGGATCGTTTTGGGATCGTTTCGGGTTCGTTTCGAGATCGTTTTGGAATCGTTTCGGGATCGTTTCGAGATCGTTTTTGGATCGTTTTGCATCGTTTCGTGATCGTTTGGGATAGTTTCGGGAACGTTTCGAGATCGTTTTGGGATCCTCTCGGGATCGTTTCGGGACTGTTTCGGGATCGCTTCGGGATCGTTTCGGGATTGTTTTGGGCTCGTTTTGGGATCGTTTTGAAATTATTTCGGGATCATTTTGGGATCGTTTCGGGATCGTTTCTAGATCGTTTCGGGATCGATTTGGGATCGTTTCGACATCGTTTTGGGATTGTTTTGGGATCGTTTCGGGATCGTTTTGGGATCATTTCGGGACTGTTTTGGGATCGTTTCGGGTTCGTTTCGAGATCGTTTTGGGATCGTTTCGAGATGGTTTTGGAATCGTTTCGGGATCGTTTTGGGACCATTTCGGGGCTGTTTCAAAAGAAATAAATAAACGAAAGGACAGAGAAACACACAAAAAAATTCATATAAAATAAGGTTTTGTGCAGAATACACAAGTTTACACATCAAGCTTCACGAGTACTTAGTACTCACGCCTTTTTTCCAATAGCTCTTGCAACAAAAATGAAAACGAACGGTAAAGTTACAAAAACGAACTCTTAAGCTCTTCGCAATAAAATTAACAGCAACCTCCCAGAAAGGAAGGTACGGTTTTGTGAACGCTGATGGATAGTGTTGTTGTTGTAACGTATAAATATATACATGGATTTACTCCACAAATAAAACTTCATATACGTACAAACATTTCTGCTCCCCATGTACAAGAACCAAAAAAACCGGAAATATACACCCGTGGTTCATATGGAAGGAAGGAAATAGCTTCAAAAAGCGCGCCATATACAAATTTACTTTCTTCAGGTAATCTCTTTAGATCATAGGGTGGAAACTAGCCAGTGAATTACCATTCCGCTGTATAAAATTTTGCATTCAATTCTTTCTAATACCTATAATTACAAAATTAACGTATAAATATATACATTGGATTTACTCCACAAGTAAAACTTCATATACATACAAACATTTCCGCTCCCCATGTACAAGAACCAAAAAACCGGAAATATACACCCGTGGTTCATATGGAAGGAAGGAAATAGCTTCCAAAAGCGCGCCATATACAAATTTACATTCTTCCTGTAATCGCTTTAGATCATAGGGTGTACAAGAAGTCTATAAAGTAAGAAAAACACATGGCAAATATTAGAAAGAATATAAATGCAAGAATGCATGCAGGGCACGTGGCTCAAAGCGTTAGGACAATGCAATGCCAATGCAGTCTGGTAGGTTCGATGCCAGCCATACCGGCTAAAACACTACGTCTAAATGCTTGGTCGCATGGAAACTAGTCAGCGAATTACCATTCCGCTGTATACAATTTTGCATTCAATTCTTTCTAATACCTATAATTACAAAATTAAAGTATAAATATATACATTGGATTTACTCCACAAATAAAACTTCATATAATAGAAAAAGATGATAATTCATCTAGAAAAAAAAAAAAAAAACAATTAAATACGGGGTCGAAGTGAAAACAAAATAAACTAAGCGATCAAAATTGGTTCCTTTCTATCTTAACAGTTTCACTTTTACTGCACACGTAGTAGCTTTTACAGAGACCTGGTTAAAGCCAGATAATTTTAATTCTGAGGTTTTCTCAAATAAATATGTTGTTTATCGGCATGACCGAAACTCCAGGGCTGGAGGCGTCCTCATTGCCGTGGACTCAAGCCTATCATCTGAGTTGATATTATTGGACATTGACACTAATATTGAATTCATAGCAGTAAGACTCGCTCTTGGTTCACTTAGCGCATTTGTTTGTTGTTCATATATACCGCCTCGATCAGATGTGCATGTTTATGCTTGTCATAGCACGGCTATTCGTAATTTGTACTCTCAGCTACGAGATAACGATCGTCTAGTTGTTGTTGGTGATTTCAACTTGCCTTCATTGAGTTGGGATAATATTAGTGGTGCGAACCATCTGACACCTACTAGTCAACATGACTTTGTTAACAGCTTGCTAGATACGTCCCTTTTACAAATTAATAACGTACTTAACAGTAAAAATAAGTTGCTGGATCTTGTGTTTGTCGATGGCTCGGTGGGTACTGCCCTCACTCAAATTCCTCCTTTATCACTTCCTGAGGACCCTCTACATCCTACAATTGAGGTTGCGCTTGATGTCATCCATCCCCGTCCAACTAATATTAATGAGCGAACCCGTTCTAGGTGCTTCTATAAGGCGGACTTCACCAAGTTAAATGAATTGATAGCTTGCCATGACTGGTCAAATCTTTTCTCAAAACAGCTTATCAGACTTAACAACATTAGATCTAGACTTTATAAGCGATTTAAAAAATCTGGGTTATCTTTCGATCTCTCTAAATATTTAGTTGCTCGTTCCAGATTTAATTTTCTTAATCAACGATGCTATAAGGATTACTTAGTTCTCTGTAAAACTCAGTTTTTTCGCAACCCGAAACGATTTTACAGCTTTGTTAATTCGAAACGAAAAACTTCGGGATATCCATCTTCATTCGCCTTTAAAGGGATAAGTGCCACTACTGATGATGACATTGCAGAACTTTTTTCGAAATTCTTTCAGTCGACTTATTCATCCACACGTTTTCAAAATAGTCCTTATCCGTATCACCTGAAAAGTTCAAATTGCGTTCTTAATCCTGTTATCGATAATGGTATTGTTCTTCAGAGTCTTAAAACATTGAAAACGAACTTTTCTCCGGGTCCCGATGGTGTTCCCAGCTGTATACTTAAGTATTGTGCTGAAAATTTATCTGGGCCAATCTTAAAATTATTACAATTATCTCTTGAGCCTCCATCGTTTCCACCACTATGGAAAACATCTTTTATTATACCTCTGCATAAAAAAGGTAGTAGGTCAAATATCGAAAACTACAGTGAAAATGACTGAGTTTTGTACTATTGCACACTCATACACAGTAACACGTATAAAATCTTGTAAATTTTAAATGGCTGTAATTATTTTATTAGTTAAGATAACCGCACATGGCATACCATTTTGCAAGCTTCAAAGCTTCAACTTTAAGAGTATGCAAAAATATTTTCAAAAAAGTTTCAAAAATTGAAAGAAAATTCACTTTGAAAAAATTCAATTTTTCTCCATACAAAATGTATGGGAAAGGGCAAAAAAAAAATAGCCACCCCTAAAGGTTAAGTTAGAGCGCTAATTTTTTGCAAGGCTTATTTTCTCATTAAAACCTATAGTTTCAGGGGGTAAGACCGAAAAAAGAACCAAATTTTTTTTATTTGAATCACCCTAATGTACATACTTATTTTCACATATGTTTATTTAATCAATAGTTGGTTCGTTGCTTATAATTTTTTTTTGTTGGTCCCTTAAACCGGAGGTATACAGATTTGAAAAATTGCGAATATTATTCGATTTGACTTAAAGCAATCCTAATGTTAGATATATGTAAAGAAAATATGAACTTTGATCTTTTTGATTTAAAATAATTTCTTTAGAATATGCGTAATGTAATTAACCAAACATATAGTTAGGTAAATTAACTATAATCGAAATTTTGCCTTTTTGGTTGAAATATTTTTTTTAAATAAAATGTAAAATATTGATATTTGAGAAGGAGGTATAAATTTATTTGGTCAAGGACAAAATGTAGGGCTACGAAACTCTGAAAAAGCGTAAGTATATGAGGAGGAAGATTCCACATTTTTCTCCCGTCGTCATTGTTATACCTACACAATCCGAGTCCCGGTTCCGTTTTGAGTTTTTCTTGTTTTTCTAGTACTAAGGTACTCGACCAAGATGACAAATTTTTGCTGTAGATATCGTTTCTCTGGTTTTGTTTCGCTTTTAGTTATTTTTGTTTTTAGCGATGGCATGCAATTACGTTTTTATGAACAGCTTCGTTGCGCGAGAATAAAGCAGACCCACTCCCACTTTCCCTGAGCTAAGCTGAAGCATAGCTAGGTATGCCACCCCGCTTCATTCCGAACGCACCTTCATAGGTTTCCCTACACTCAGAAAAAAACCCATCTCTCAAACAAAGAAAAACTTTCTCTATTTTGAAGACTTTTAAAATCACTAGAAAATCTCCAGAATGAGTAATTTTTCTATGAAATGTGAAAAAAATTACAGGAAATATGCAACCATGGTGCACATTTTGATGTATGCCTTTTCCTTCGTGGTTTTGATTTGATGCCACTGTTGCCACTTATCATATACAAAATATCCAAAGTATACAAAAATGCAACGTGAAATCAAAGGGAGTACTAGCAGCTCTATTACTGGAAGGGCATAAAGAGTTGCAGTCTATTATGTTATTACTAGTTTGTGATAATACAGTCAACTATAAAAGTTTGCTATTTTTTACGTACCTGAAAAGTGATATGAATATAAAATATTTAATCGCATTTATTTAAATTTATTGGATAAAGCAGGCTTAAGTTTTGTTTATAAATTTTCCTCTGTGGCGCTTTTTCAAAAAATTAAAAAAAAAGACGATTAAGTATTTAAAATACGTATCATAATATAAAACCAATCAGCACATACTATTTCTATGAATGGCAAAAAAAAAAACTGGCGGGTACATCCCTAATTAAAAGAGAACTTTTAATATATACATAATTTATTTAAATTTTGAATACGAAAAAAATACGAAACATTATATGCTTATCAGGAATTTGTTGCATGAAGTAAACAAAAATGCATAATTATAAACCAACTGCTTAAAAAAAGTAATAAAATGAAATTTCTTTTGACACGAGCTGCAAAAAAAACGCTCGGTAGGATAAAATTTGCATGCAAAGCAACAACAAAACTCGGATAGTAAACCGAGTTTGTTGTTGCTTTGCATGCAAATTTTATCCTACCGAGCGTCAAAAAAAAAGGCCTATCCTTTTGAAATGAGCTATATTTTTTCATAAATTTTGTAAAAGTACTGTATATTTCTGAGAAAATGTTGGCACACCTACCTACTTACCAAATTTCAAGCAAATCCTACCATAAATAACATTTTTTAGAATCGGTTATTAGACAATATTGGGCATAGTCATAGTCGAAATAAAATGTGATTTTAATTTATTTGAAGAATTTTTGACAGATAGCACATATAAAATTGTTTCAAAAGTTTTAACTAACTTAAAATCACATTTTATATCGACTGTGACTTTTCCCCTATTTATTTATACATATGTACCCGAAATGTACCAACATGTTTTCTAACGCGCGTCAATCTAATCATATGGTGACTCTGAATTTACCGTTTGCAAGCAACAGCAGACATTTCTTGCAATTTTATTCTTAATACGTGTTGTTTTGTTTTAGCTCGGGAAAAAATATAAATTTACGAATATAAATGGCAGAATTAGAAGAAATATTATTAAAATTGAATGGTGAAATATTTCTTAGCATTTTTCGTGGTAAGTTAGATACATATTTAAGTGTTGTATGTGTTTTCCTTTTCGATTACAATGCACTTTTTATTCAGACGCCGGCTTCACAAGGGAATCGTTGTTGCTGCTGAAGCCAAGTCATTTGGATACGTTGATTGGGACTGCACAATTTGGACAGAGTGTTATATTTGAGCATAATCTTGTTAATTGGCAAGTTGAAGAGGTAATATGTAAAATATGAATATTTACACACATGCAATGACGCTACAATGTTATTCTTTTTACAGGGCGTTTATTTGCAAGCAGATCAATGTAGTGGATGCGCATCTTCAAATTCAACTTTTACAGAGGTATACCTTGCTTTTCATAAAATTAATTTACATATGTACATAATTTACAAACATATAGAAAACGCTTGCAGACATTTTGGGCGAATCAGCCAGTGGAAAGCAAATTTTAGAGTACTACAAAAAAACGAAAGTTCTTAGAACAAAATACACAAAATTGCTTGCAGCTACTATCGCAACCTTTTTAATATCATCCGATGTAAGAGCAAGCCCAAAAATCTTCGAACCACTGTCCGGCCAAATTTCAACTTTATTTTTAAGTGAATCGAAGGTATGTAGTATAATTTGGTGTCATTATTTTGAAAATAATTAATAATAATTAATAATAACTTCGCTTTTATAAGGACATTTATTACATACATAAAAAAGGGAAGAAACCAGGCGGATCTTTATATACTAAATATCACAGCACTTTATTAAAGCTCAGACGGGACGGTATTATATCTAAAAACCTCACCGAAAAGGCACCGCGAAAGGCAAAAAATAACAATTCGTGTCAATGTAAGCATTTACTTTTTCATACATTGGACCATGTTAAAAAAATTTAGCAATTGCTTTTGCTTAAGTTTCCAGACCTTTTACTAAATTACGTCAAAATTTTCAAATCTTGAGAAAAAGCAATTGCTTATTTTTTATTAATATGACCTAGAATATCCGTTCGGGTAGACTTTTGCAATTTTCACCAGTTTTGGTAAATTCTCATAACGATTTTTAAGTTTGTTGCAATAATTTTATTGAAACAAAATATACAATGCTGAACACAAATATGGGCACACCTTATTTTTGATATTTTCTATAATTCCTGTTCAGTAAAATTGTTTTAAAGAATTTTGTCAAAAACTATGTATGTACTACATATTAAGATTCAATGCAAAAACTATAAAATTTCTTTTAAAATTTTTTGCAAAGTTCGTGAAAATTCACCAAATTTTCAACAAGTATTTCAAATTTTTTCTCAGAATTTTCAGAACTTTTTGTACTATGCAGTTTTGTAGCCCATTTAATTTTATCATAACAAGGTGCTAATCTCAAGCCTTTAAAAAAATTTGCTGATTTTTGGCAATTTTTTTCTGGCAAGCTTAAGCACTTTTTTCCATATACAAAAAAATACAATTAAAAAATGTTTATTCAAAAAAAAATTGCAGTCTAACAAATTCTGAGAAAAAAGTTGAAAGTTTGCCGAGTTTTCACGAATTCTGCAAAAATTTTAAAACAAAGTTTATAGTTTTTCATCGAATATTAATACATAGTTTTTGACAAAATTATTTAAAATAATTTTACTGAACAGGAATTAGGTACTGAAAATAGCAAAAATAAGGTGTGCCAATATTTATGTTCGGCACTGTATGTCTCAATTCTTTTTTAGACTTTACTCAAGAGAAATCGTGGCTTTTGATCGAGCCTTTTGATGAAGTGCAAATCAAATGGGAACTAACTTTTGAAGAAAGACGTCAAATGCTGGAAGATGATACAGATCTAAGTATTATCTTTGAAGAATGGACCCTATATAAGCAGAGTTTTGGACATTTATTGGTAATTCGAGTTTAAAACTTAAAATATAATGTTAACACAAACACACATATATATATCTTCGATGTTTTTGCTAAACCTCCCATCGCCAAATTGCAAAACCACCTATCGGCAAAAAGTGGCAAACGTGAAATCGACTAACCCTGAGTTCCACTAAAGCAGCAGCACTTGAATGTTCACATAAACTTAACTCTTATTGCATCTTTTGTTGTTCAATGTAAAAAGCCATTACAAAAATTGTGTTTGATATAAGATTTTCCGGTGCTTTTTAAAATGTAACGAAAATGTTATAGTTGGTTTCTGCATTTTGCCGATGGGAGGTTTTGCAAAAACATCGAAGATATACAGTGTCCCAAAAAAGTCTTTGTGTAGTAAGGTTTCTTCCAAATTAATTTTTTTATCGCAGGCTTATACAAAAAAAATTGCCAAAAGTCAAGTAAATGTTAGAATTGTTTGAAGGTTACACATTATACCAAAATTCAATGTGCTAACAAACTGCATACTCGAACACATTCTAAATGTTGTTAATATATTTTTTTAAGCAGATGCAAATTTGGCAATTTTAGACAGCGAAGAAATACTGATTTTTGAAGCAACTTTATTGCATGGAGACTTTTGTGGGACAATGCATTAAATGTTATTTGTTACTTGGGTGGCCTTACTCAACCAAACTGAATAATTATTTATTGTAATTTCATGTTTAATTTCTAGATAGAAGCGGACTTTCACAAATTGTATCCAGAGAAAAAAAATTTGTTGTTCGAAAAATGGGAAAATTTTAGACAAGCGGTCCGCCGTCTATTTGACATTTATATAAAAGATTCGCACAGTCTGGCTACCAGCAAGGGGTGTAAAAGTAGGTCGCCTCCCAGTTGGTGCACCCTGGGTAACGCTAAATGACCTACATAGCCTACACGGCTAGTTTCTTGTATTGCCGGTTCTGCGAGAACGGTACCAGTACTTGTGCTGTACCCATCGTGCCGAAACGACCCGGGCCGTTTTCTTGTATCGACCCGGCCAAGAGCACTCGGGGTGACCCTGTCTGACATTTAGGCAGGGCTACACCTCGCTACAACAACAACAACCAGTAAGAAAAATTTCCACCAGGTATTTTTATAAACTTAAATATTTTATTGATAAGTTTTTACATTTTAGATGCAGCGGACTCTGTTATATGCTATCTTCTGCACGCAGTTTTAGTTCCAACCAGCCGAAAATATAAAACGTGCAAGCAAACAAACAAAAAACATTTAGTCAAAGCTACTATTGCTGATTCAAGGAATAGTTTTTTAATATTACTTAAAATAGCCTTTAACCGCCAGGCGATTTTGCCCGTCCAACATGTTACGCCAGTCGGTTCTTTGTTGAGCCAACTGGCGCCAATTAGAGACACCGCGTGCTCGCAGGTCTGCCTCTACTTGGTCCTGCCATCGAAGTGGTGGTCTCCCTCTTCCTCTACTTCCACCGGCGGGTGCCGATAAAAATACCTTCCGGGCCGGAGCGTCCTCGTTCATTCGCACCACGTGTCCTAGCCAGCGGAGCCGCTGGGTTTTAATTCGCTGAACTATGTCCACATCTGCGTAAAGCTCATACAGCTCTTCATTATATCTTCTACGGTACTCGCCGTCGCCAACTTTTAGGGGTCCATAAATCTTTCGAAGAATTTTTCTCTCGAATACTCCCAGAGCCGCCTCATCAGATGCTGCCAGGGTCCATGCTTCTGCACCATATAGCAGGATGGGTACGATAAGTGACTTATAGAGTGTTGTTTTTGTTCGTCCAGAGAGGACTTTACTTCTAAATTGCCCACTCAGCCCAAAGTAACATTTGTTTGCAAGAGTTATCCTTCTATGGATTTCCAGGCTTATATTGTTGTTGGTAGTAATGCTGGTTCCCAGGTATACAAAGTCCCTTACTATCTCGAAATTATGGCTGCCAACAGTGGCGTGGTTGCCAAGGCGCGAATGCGCTGACTCTTTGCTTGATGCCAGCAGGTACTTCGTTTTACCTTCGTTCACCACCAAACCCATTTTTTCCGCTTCCTTTTCTAGATAGGGGTCGCCCTGCCTGAAACCTCGTTTAGTTTCGAACGGCTCGGAGAGGTCCTTCCCAATTCTAACCGAGCTGGTGGTGTTGTTCAGCGTCATTTTGCATAGCCGTATAAGTTTTGCTGGGAAACCAAAATCAGACATAGCGGCGTATAGGCAGGTTAGGTTAGGGTTAGGTTGAAGTGGCTGCCGCAAAGGCACACCTAGGCCAGTATTAAAAGGCCCGTTGTGATACCATCAACACTAGGAAAGTCAGTCCCGGGACCCAGCCATATGGAAAATCCCAGTGCTATTGGGACTCTCCACATAGCAGAATCCCGGGGCTGACACTCCTAAAACCGACACCGTTACACCTCCTCGAACCATTTAGATGACTTGATGAAAGCCATCAAGTCCTTTATGTGCAGCTCAGCTACCTGGCGTAGGCTATCCAGGAAGGGAACTCCGAAAAAGCGCCTTCTCGCGCCGCTTAAAGCCGGGCAGTTGCAGATGAGATGCTCCACCGTTTCCTCCTCCTCATCATCTTTGCAACTCCTACAGCATCGTCGATAGGGTACACCCAGCCTTACTGCGTGCCTTCCAATAAGGCAGTGCCCGGTTAAAACCCCTATTAATATAGATATATCCCTTCTTCTTAGGGTGTAAATATATTTAGATCTTTTAATATCCCATTTTGGCCAGGATTGTTTGGATACTCGGCACCCTGGCGATAAAAGCCATCTTTCATTGGCTTGTCGGAGTGTATGCTCCTTCAGCATTAGCTTGCATGTGGCAAAGGGCATACCTAAGCGTTCTTTATCCTGAAGAACCTGCTTGGTCGTGCCCTGCCTAGCAAGTTCGTCTGCCCTACAGTTTCCCTCAATGTCCCTGTGTCCCGGGACCCATGTGAGGCTCACGCGGTTCTGTTGGGCCATCTCCTGAAGAGATCGACGACAGCTGAGCGTCAGTTCAGAGTTGAACAAGTAAGAGCCAAGGGATTTGACTGCCGCTTGGCTATCGCTGAAAATAACGATATTCTGTCCGATAGCGTGTTGCCCTATCCAAGGCGCGGCGTCCATGATTGCTGAGACCACAGCCTGGAAGACGCTGCAATGATCAGGCAGTCTGAAGGAAAGCTCAAGGTCCAGATCCTTGGAATAAATCCCTCCTCCAACTCTGCCGTCCAACTTCGAACCGTCGGTGTATATGGAAATGCCGCCATTAGTAGCAGGACACCGATCCGTCCTCTCCCAGTCTTCCCTCCTGGGAATGTTTATTCTGAACCAGGTATCCCCGACTGTTGTGGTTGCACAACGGTCCGTGCTAGGAGGGAGAAAGCTGTAAGAATCCAGAATACCGGAGTGTCCAGTAGTGCCTGCGCCCCAGCCGGAAGTTTCCCTTAGACGCAGAGCCGATGCTGCCGCTGCCCGGTACCCTTCCAGATCGAGTGGCAAAATGCCAAGAATGGCCTGGAGAGCTTCGTTGGCCGTTGTTCTCAACGCGCCGCTTATACAGATCATGCTAGATCTGTGGACTTTACCTAACAGGTTTAGGTTGGCTGCCTTGCTCAGCGCAGGCCACCATACCACGACTCCATACAGCATAATTGGCCGGATTATCGCAGTGTAAATCCATCTGCAGATTTTGGGACTGAGTCCCCATTTTTTGCCAATGGCTCTTTAACAGGTGTAAAGTGCAATGCACGCTTTCCTCTGGCGCTGGATGACATTCTCCTTCCTGTTAAGCTTTCTATCCAGAACTATGCCTAGGAATTTGGCTTTGTCAGCCAAGTTCAGGCGCACGCCATTTAGTTCTGGTAGGCTTAGCGTTGGTATTTTGTACCGGTTAGTATAAAGGACAAGCTCCACTTTTCCCGAGTTGATATTAAGTCCGCAGCGAGATGACCACGAGGAAACTGCTCGCAGTGCTACTTGCATCAAGTCACACAGGGTTTGTGGGAATTTGCCCCTGTATGCAATAGCTAAATCGTCTGCATATGCAACTATCCTCCCGCCCCCCCAGCTTGTGTCTCGTAGCAACGAGTTTACAGTGAGGTTCCATAAAAGCGGAGAGAGAACACCACCCTGAGGCGTTCCTCTTGTGACATAGCGTGAGAAATCAACTGTGCCCAGTGTAGAAACTATTTTCCTTCCCTTTAGTAGCTTATCAATTAGTCCAATAAGAGACCTGCTTATGCCCAGATTAGTTAGAGCGGTGTTAATAGCCTCCGGGCTTATATTGTTGAAGGCACCTTCAATGTCTAGGAAGGCCACGAAACAGTAATCTTTTTCATACAACGATTTTTCAATAACAGAGACAAGGCTGTGAAGCGCAGTTTCCGTTGATTTACCTTTGGTGTATGCATGTTGATAGCTAGAGATAAGGTTGCTATCAATAGTAGAGGAGAGATAATCGCTAATTATCCTCTCGAAGGTTTTGAGTGCAAAGGACGAGAGACTGATCGGTCTGTAGTCCTTAGGCTCATAGTGTGAGGCTTTCCCAGCCTTAGGAATAAAGATTATCTTGGCGCTTCTCCAGGAGTGCGGAATGTAGTTGAGAGTCAGGCAGGCTGAAAAGAGAAATACCAGCCATTTAGCCGATGTTTCTAACGTGTTTATGAGTTGTGCGGGGAAAATCCCGTCTGGCCCAGCAGCCTTGAACGGCTCAAAGCTTTTGATCGCCCACCTTACCCTTTCCTCCGTGATGGGTATATTCACTGCCATATTTGTTGCAGATGCTAAAGGTGCTTCATGCAAGTTCCCCGGAAAGTGTGTATTCAATAGCAGCTCCAGGGTTTCCCCTTCCGTGCTAGTCCACGATCCGTCAGGCTTCCGCAAATAGCTAATGGCTGTTTGAGTTTTTGAGAGCACTCGTCTAAGTCTCGCCGTATCATCGACCTTTTCGACCCCGGTGCAGAAATCTCTCCACGAAGTTCTCTTCGCCTGCCTTAGGGCCCTTTTATAGGCCCTCAGTTTAACTTTATATTCGAGCCATTCAGGCTCCGTACCGAGGCTCTTGGCCCTATTAAATTGGTTCCTGCAGGACTTGCGGAGCGAATCCAGGTCGTAGGACCACCAGTGTGGTCTATGTTTACCGCGTGGTTTCGGCACTGGACAAGCCTGCTCTAGGGCATTTGAGAGTGCCGTTGTAAAGGTCGCAACCAGATCATCCAGTTCTCCTACTGATGATGGAGCTTGTGGGGGTAACACTGGTAGGTCCCTAACTAATATTTGATTATGTAGCTGCCAATTAGTGTTGCGTGGATTGCGTTTCATAACTGGCTGCTCAACAGAAAAATCTAAGGCAATTTCTATGTACCGGTGGTCGGAAAATGAATGCTCCTCAAGAACACGCCATTTCCTAACCCACTCATAAGCGCCTTCGCTACAAATAGTGAGGTCTATGACCTCCCTACGGGCTTTAGTGATAAAAGTAGGCTCGTTACCCACGTTACAAACCACCAGGTTAGTTGTTAGTAGGTAGTCAAACAGAGACTCGCCCCTAGCGTTAATATCGGAGCTTCCCCACTGGACGTGATGAGCATTAGCGTCAGCTCCAATAATAAGATGACCCGTGGAGAAATTTTCCACCAGATCTTTCACCTCCTTTTGTGGAGGAGGTTCTTCGGCGTCATAGGGCATGTAGACCGACGCCATCGTCAGGCTGGTGCTGCCGACCGTTAAGCTGGCAGCTGTAACGTTACCATTTGAATAGTTGGGTAAGAGAAAGGTGTTCAGCTCAGACTTGACCAAGATATAGGTTCTGACCTTGCCCTCCTCATTAGCTCGGATGAGCTTGTACCCCTTAGCCCCCAATCCACAGATCCTTGAGCTATTAACCCAGGGTTCTTGGATAAGGACCACGTCTACGTCGCCTTTATAAAGACTGCTTAGGGCAGCTGAGGCTGCTTTAGATGTGTGCAGGTTAATCTGAAGCACCACCAACATGAGAGCGCTCAGACTTCCCTACCACCGTCGTACCGTCGTGGAGGTCTACCCCGTCCCGGGGCCTATCTCTCAACGACAATTTATCTGCACGATTTGGCGTGCCGGAATCTCTACTGTCTGAAGCGGCATCAACGTTAGTGTGCACCGGATTGCCCTCCACCACCGTGCGGTCGAGGTCTTCCGCGTCCGTTAGGCTATCTTCCATCGCCGAGACGTTCACGGCTTCCTCGCAATTTGACGTGGCGGATACCATACTTTCCGCGTCTGACACCCCTGCCTCCTCTTCTGGTCCTTCGATTTCCGAGTCCTTCAAAGCGGCCGGAATGGCAGCGCGTTGTGCATCGCCACGGTATACGTGGATCACGATCTGACCCATTCCATAATGCACTCGTCCGTTGCACCGTTTAAGGGGCTCGAGCGCCTCCTTATTCAAAGTTAAAACCACCTGTCTATGAGGCCCAACCTCACCCTCGACCAGATTGACACTCCAGTCCTGCGTCGGGAGAGACGGATTCCAGGCCTGCAGCATCTCAAGAATATTCTCCGGTTCAGCAGGGATGGCAGGAATCCATGCCCTTGCCCTTGGCCGGGCCGGAATGTCCTTCCAGTCGACGACCTCGATTTTTGCCCCTGGGTAGACTTCACCCAGTCTTGCAACTGCTGCCTTGTACAGTGCAACACTTCTTGCATCCTCACACGCGAAAACTTTAATCTGACCCTGGTGCCAACCCGCGTCTGTACCCCGCGGCGGACTACCCGGAGACTCACGCCATATGTCGAGAAGGGCCCTGCCAATTTCGTTCCGGACATACAGCCACCGGTCTCTAGGGATGGACCAACGGTCGTTGGCTCGATCAATGACACCTATAAGGATCCTGTCCTTGGTCACTTCAGCAAAGCTGGGTTTGCCCACTACTGGGATATTCTGATGCCGCTTCGGATGGGGATCCACCTCTCCGTCCGATCTCTGGCGTTTGAAGGGATTCCCGTTCAGCCTTTTAGGCGCATAGGGCCTTTGGAAATTTGGTATCAGAGCTTTCGCTTTCTCCACCATCTTCCTTTCATTCAGCGATAGTGTATCCTGCGATGCTCCCTCATATTTCTTCAGGATCCTTGCAGCCTTCCTTTTATCCCAGTACGCAAAGCGTCGGGGAGATGTCTTTTGGGAGGAGTTCAGACCCGTAGTTGCCATCGCGGTCTCTCCCTTTGATAGAAGCTTAGTTGCGTCTTCCTTCTCTTTCGGATCACTGAGGCCAGGTCCCGAGACCATTGCCACAGACATTGAGAGGTTGATGTTCGTGCCGGCGCTTGTTGGAAGTTTAGCATCCGCCGTTTTCTGCTTACCTGCGTATGCAGCCGCACTGGTGCTGGCTTTCGTCAAGTCACTCTCACTTGCTAGCAGTTTCGAGGATGACCGACCCGTAGTTACCATCGTTGTCGGTCCCCCAGTTGACTTTAAAATAGAGTTTGTCCTCCGGCGTTGTGATTTCTCTTGCTCCAGCATAGGTCTCCTCTGCTGCGGAGTAAACGAAGTTATTGATTGTTTCGAATTTTGAGTTGTATTCATCTTGTTCGTACGACCCCTCGCCGAACACGGCCAGCTTGGGGTCAAGGGTGGATTAAGGGGAATGTGTCGTCCGCCACGGCAGAGCCCCATACCGCGGTAAGACCATGGTTACTCTCTGAGGCGGTCCGGTATCAGAGAGGCACCGTTCGACTACAGCCACGATTTGCCTCCCGGCTGCAAACGTCCAATGGGCACGGTATCGCGTAACACCCTGGATTGGGAGGGGGTAGATCTTTGTCATCGCGCCAGCGAGGCTAGGCTGCTCTCGCGTTGTAGTGCCATGCGGAGCTATGATCGCAAGGGCAACGTAGCCCCGTGGCTATCGACTAAGCCCTCGAACCGCGACACGGTATCCACCCTTCACGAGGGGGCGTATAGGCAACTCCTTTTCGTGTTGTCGAAGGCGGCTTTAAAATCAACAAAGAGATGGTGTGTGTCGATCCTTTTCTCACGGGTTTTTTCCAAGATTTGGCGTATTGTAAAAATCTGGTCGATGGTAGATTTACCAGGTCTGAAGCCACCCTGATAAGGTCCAATCAGTCGGTTTACGTCAGGCTTCAGTCTTTCGCACAATACGCTTGATAGGACCTTATATGCGATACTCAAAAGGCTGATTACACGATAATTGGCGCAGTTTGCGGGATCGCCCTTCTTATGGATTGGGCAGAGAACACTTAGGTTCCAATCTTCAGGCATGCATTCATCCGACCATATTCTGCACAAGAGCTGGGGCATGCACCTTACCAGCTCCTCTCCGCCGCATTTAAATAGCTCAGCGGGCAGGCCATCAGCACCCGCCGCTTTATTGTTTTTTAGCCGTGATATAGCTACTCGCACCTCGTTATAGTCGGGTTGTGGAACTTCGATTCCATCGTCTTCGATTGGGGGTCAGGTTCGTCCTCTTCTCTGGATTGTTGCTCCGTCCCTCCGTTTAGAAGGGCAGAGAAGTGATCCTTCCATAACCCTAGTACTCTCTGAACATCTGTCACCAGGTCGCCGTTGTCATTTTTACAGGAGTTTGCCCCGGGGTTAAAACCTTCCGTCATTCGTCGAATTCTTTGATAAAATTTTCGGGCGTTGCTTCTGCTGGCTAGCATTTCAAGCTCTTCGATTTCACGCTTTTCCGCTTCCCTTTTCTTCGCCCGAAAAAGCCGTCTCGCTTCCCTCTTCATCTCGCGGTAGTGTTCGCACACGAGGAGCGTGCATTCGCCTTTAACGTTGCCTTATAGGCGTCGTCCTTTCTTTTCTTTGCGTCTTTGCACTCTCTATCATCGTACCAGCTGTTTTTTCGCATTTGCCGGAATCCAATTACTTCTTCGGCTGCGGTACGAAGTGATCGGGAGATATGCTCCCACTGCTCGTGCACTCCGCTGGGTTGAATTGTGCTCTCAGAGAGCAGGTGCGCGAGTCGCTCTGCGAAATCATTGGCTGTCTGTTGTGACTTTTTTTTTTAATATGCGCAGCAACAAATTCTGAACTTCAATCCAAGTTAAAATTAATGATTGATGAGAATTATAAGGAGAAAAACAGCATTCAACCCATTATATGTGCTATCGGAGGAGACATTTTTGAGTGTAAAGAGTATTTTGTATATTTTGCCAATATATTTTATAAGTTCGATAACGTCATAAAATGTGTCGATGGGTGCTTTAAGATATTCCATGTACTCAATCTTAAATATCCTTCCGAATGCAAGTGTATTTGGGTTTTTATTCAGCAATACTTTTTATGACATTGCCTTGAAATCACATGAAAAAGTATTGCTTTATGTGCAGTATTAAATGATTTAAAGAATAATTAATTTATCTATAATACTAGCACTTAAAAATGGAGGTGCATATTAAATGTTTTGTATGTGCACAATCTTTTGAAGAAAGTGAAAATTTATTTAAGCATTTCAAAATTATTCATTGTTTATCACAGAACGATATATATAAATGTGGGTATACAACTTTTAACCAATCATTTACGAATCTTAAAACACTTTGTAGACATATGAGAAATGAAAAAAAAAATATATAAAATTACTTTATCAAACAGTGAAGATCTAAGTGTTGACCGCTCACCTTATACTACTTCAATCGTACCTAATTTTGTAACAGATATAGATTCTGATAGCATAGCTGATTTAAGTAGCTTAAGCAGTTCTAATTATAATCAAATTACTTTAAGAGATGGTTGCCTTAAATTGTCAATGAAGCAATATGCAAAAAAACATTGTCCTAGAAAAGAAACTGTTGACTTGCAAAGAGATGTCAAAAATATGATTCTGTGTCCTTTAAAGAATGAGTTGAACAAGTTATTGCAAAATTTTGATTCTTTAAGTAAAGACGGTATTAGAAGCGACATTGAAAAGATTGTCTCTATATGTGATCCATTTGATCAATTTAACTCAGAATATAAATTTAATAAAACTCTCAAAGAACTAGATTTATATGAAAGCCCACAAGTTATCACCCTTAATAATGTATGTATGTATATGTATATGTATGTATGTATATATATTTCTTTATCAGTATTCATAATACTTTAAATTCTCACATTAATTACAATTTTTTTAAAAATATTAATAATAAATTTACAAATTTTAAAATGGCAAAAAAAAAAACATTTTAAAATTTAAAATGAAAAAAAAAGGAAAATAATTTTTATATTTAAACATTTGAGCTATTTTTGACGAAATTTACACATTCCTTTTTAAAAATTTTAATATTATTTTCTGTTTTTGTCTCGTTTGGAAGAGAATTGAATAATTTGAGTCCTTTATAAAATAGCGATCTTTGCCTTGATGTTGTATTAGCCTTCCGTAGTCTAAAGTTCTCAGCATTTCGTAAGCCATATGGTTGTACTTCGCCGACATATTTTATCTGATCACATAGGTATTCGGGTGCATTACCATGTTTAAATTGGTAAATAAAAAGCAGTGTATTTAGCTGGAGTCTTTGTTTTATATTTAGCCTTGTTTTGTAAAATTTGGAGTCTTTCCATTTGAGATTCGTTGCAGCATGTATATATTATTGTAGATCCAAATTCGAAATGAGGTTTTATTATTGTATTATATACATTTATGGAGGTTATTAGTGATATTTTGTTTCTTATTCTTTTAAAAAAGCCAATTTTTTTACTAATTTTTTTACAAATATAATCTATGTGGTCTTTGAATTTCATTTCCTTGTCTATTATAAAACCAAGATATTTCATATTATTCACCTTTTCTATGCCTTCGTTATTTATTTTAAATACGATTTCACTGTCGAAATTTATTTCCATAATTTTTGTTTTGGTTTCATTGAGTTTAAGTTTATTCTTTTTTAACCATATATTTATATTGTTTATATCGTTTACCATGTTATTATGACATTCCTCACTACTATCTTCTTTTGTATATATAAGATCATCGGCATATAGTATTATTTGACATTGTTCTAATATGTTTGGCATATCATTTATATATATAATAAACAGCAAAGCACCCAGAATAGATCCTTGTGGAACCCCAAAATCATTATTAATTGAATCCGATTTTATCTCATTAGGAATTTGAATCAATTTTTAAGAAGTGTGAAATCCTTCCTGCTGAGTTTATCACACAATGATATCAAAGTTTTGCTGGATCCTAGCATTTAATATGCAGTTACCTCGCCTTATACACGTTTAATTGATATTTGGACCACTAATTTCGTTCAACCAACACAATAGTTTAATAAATTATCTTTAAGATGGCATTCGACACTAATATTTTATATATTACTGAATGCCTTACCTTTTTTCTTACAATTAATCCAAATGATGTTAATTTAAGCTTCTTTGTATCTTGTAAGAAAAAATTAATAAATAAATCTAATCTAATCTTTTGTAATTTGTTTTCTGTTCGCCAGATAAGATTTAAACCAAGCTAATTCTTTTTCCCGTATACCGTACATATATAGTTTCTGTATTAGAATTTCTCTATCAATTGTTTCAAATGCTCGTTTAAAATCTAGATTTTAGTATTTTTTCACAGGTTTTTAAAGTATTAATAGGACGGAACTCTTCACATTTTCTTGTTTTTGCGACTTTTTCAATTGGTGTAACCATTGACTCCTTCCAATTTTCAGGAAAAACTCCAGATGTAAGCGATTTGTTGATAATTTTTAGCATATTTCCTGCAATTAACTGCCAGTTATCAAGTAAAATTTTGGTAGATATTTTGCAAAAGTCTGGTTTGTTTTTTAATTCTCGCACTATTTTTTGTAACCCTAGATTTGTTATTTCATTGAATCTGAATTGTGATGAAACCATATGTATTTTATTTGTATATTGCACATGCTCTATTGAATCTCTTATTATTTTAACACTATTTACAAAGTATTTGTTAAAGTGACTAGCTATTTGGTAATATTCTTTATATTCTACATTATTAAAAATCACACACTTAATCTCGTTTTTATTTTGTTTTATAACTAGTTCTTTAATTTCTCTCCACATTTGCTTTTGGTCCCTTGCATTCTTTATTTTGTTGTTAATGTACTTAAATTTTTCGTTTTCTATCTTTACTTTATATAAATTTCTAATTGATTTGTAATTGGCCCATGCTTCAACTGAGTTTTCAATCTTTGCGATTTGGTATTTAATTATTTTGTCTTGTTTTATTTGATGCAACTCATTATTAAACCATTTGTTAACATAATTTTGTTTATTTACTAATGTCTTGCTAGTAAATTTTCGGATTGTGTCTTCTAAGCATTTATCAAAAACCGCAACATTTTTACTGACATCTACATTTTCTTCGTATTTCATTACTGTTTTAAGCTGTTCCGTAAACATTATTTTATTGTATCTAAACTTATCCTCGCTTATATTTTTATCTTCTTTATTATTATTCTTTTCCACTTTTAGAAAAATTTGTATTATTTCGTGATCTGATATTTTGTTTTTTTTACAGTTTTGTGCTGATATTTTGCACTTGTTATTCGTTATTACATAGTCTATTATAGTTCTAGTTGTGTTCGTCACCCGTGTGAATTCCTTAACGATCTGTCTCAGCCCATTATCATTCAGTAATCTTTCTATTTTATTTCTATAAAAGTTGTTATTTGCCCAATCTATATTGAAATCACCAGTTACAACAATATCGCATACTTCTTCGCTTAAGTCTTCCAAAGTTTGATGAAAGGATAATAAATTTGGGGTTTTCTGTTGCAGCTATTATTTCTACTTGATTGAAGTTATTTGTTAGACCTTGTACATTTGTATATAAGATATCTGCGCTATCTAATTGCTACACTGACAGTCCCATTCTTCTCTTTTTCATATTCAGTTTATTTTGGTCAACAGGACACTTTTTATCATAGGTACTATGATGTTCATCTAAATCCATATTCAGTTTTTGGTTCATTTTCACACAGTTAATACACCTTATTATTGGCTCTTTGTTACAGTCTTGCGATTTGTGATTTCCATGACATTTCACACATATGTTTTCATTTTTACATTCACTTGATAAATGATTGTATCCTTTGCATTTAAAACACCTTCTTACATCAGTACCATCAAATAATCTGCATCTTTCCCATCCTATGTTTATTCTTTGTGCATTTAATAATTTCGTATATAACTCGCAATCTGTTTTAATTCTAATATTGTAAACTGTTTTACTATTTCTTTTAAACTCGAAAATTTTTGTAATTTTAATTTCTTTGTTTTCTATAACCGTATTCTGTTTTTTAATTTTCTCAATAAATTCTTCTTCACTGTATTTAAATGACATGTCCGTCACATCTATGTAAAATTCTGTTGGGTTTGGCACCTTGATTTCATAATTTTCACTCATATCATTTTCTATCGCTGTTCTTATCTTTTCTCTTTCTTGGTCGTTTTCACTTTGTATTACTATTGCTCCGTTTCTTCTACTTTCAACACTAGTTATTTTTAAATTAACCGGATTAACTTTTTTATTTAGCTCATCTTAAGTTTTTTCAACTTTTTGTTTTTCTTTGGGTTTAACTATTAAGGGCATTTGCTTTCTCACATCTGGCATCACGTTTTTGGTTTGCACTGCATTTTTCATAGCTTCTGCATATGACATTTCCTTTTGTATATTTTTATTGCCCATTTTCTTTATTTCACTGTGTACTTTTTCGTTGTCTTTTCCAATTGTCTCCGTTTTATTTTTTACTTCTTCAATCATATCATACAAGCTTTTTATTTCACCAACTTTCTTTTCAAACTTCCTTTGTGATTTTTCCATTGCTGCCACTCGCTGGGTGTACCTACTCTCTACAGCTTCTAACTAATAGAGCTTTTATTTCATTTTGGCTTTTTAACATCACATCTTCAAATTCATGTTTATATTCCTTTAATATTATTGTGTTATTTTTGCTTACACTCATTTGCATTTCATGCAGCACCAAGTCTACATTTTGAATATATGTTACGCACTCATCACACATGAAGCGCACCATTTTTTTTTTCATCAAATATATTTACATTGTATTCGCTTACACCCGCACATGTAAGGCTCAAATGGTAAACCTTTTTCCACACTCCTTCACATCGAATACCACTCGATCCTCTAATGGGGCGATTGCACTTCGCACACCCACTCATTTTTGTGTTTAGATTTTAGTGACCGTTTGTTTGTAATTGTATGCGTTCTGTATTTGTCTAATTTGAGTCTTTTTTCTCACAGTTATTTTTGCAATTAAACGATTTTGCAATTTAAGGATAAAATTTTGATATTTTGCACTAATATTTTACTTTTTCCTTCACGATTTGAGTTCTATCTCGCTTTTGGTTAATTTTACGCGTTCAGCGGCCTTTTGCCACTTTTAAACGCGAATTCACCGGAGCTAAAATATACACGTCCATCTTATACCATGCTAATGTGCTTGCAGTACATTCAATAAGCTACTTAGAAACCAGACATGTAAACCAATTAGATGCAGCACTGGTAAAGGGCGTGCTTTTTCCTGTTAAATTTCAAATAAAAAAGTTTTTAGAATTGCCAGGCATGTACGATGGTTTTAATGAAAATGCGCAGAACTTATCAAGTAATGACGTTCGAAAAAATTTTGTAAATAGCGATATTTGGCAAACTAAAATAAAAAATTTTGATAATAAGTTCGTCGTTCCATATTTTCTATATTTCGATGACTTCGAAATTAACAATCCCTTAGGATCCCATAGTTCGTCAGTTTTAGGTGTATATTATTCCTTTCCGACAGCACCAACTTCTATTATACATAAGATTGAAAGTATTTTTATAGCCACACTTTTTAAGTCACAATTTGGCAACGGAAAATCATGTTATAAGCTAATGGAATTATTGAATGATTTGGAAAGAAACGGTATTGAAATTAAAACACCGAATGGAAATAAAATAGTTTATTTATGTCAAGGATTGATTATTGGAGATAACTTAGCGCTCAACAATATTCTTGGATTTTCACGTTCATTTTCCTCCAAACATTATTGCCGATTTTGCCAAATTGATAAAAATTAAGCTAAATTCAGTTATGTCGAAGATGTGACCCAATTGAGAAACAGAAACAATTACGCGTATGATATTTCTTTGAATGATATAGAAAGTACTGGCATAAGGGATTTTTCCATTTTTAATAGCGTCAATAAAAACTTTTCTGGTGATTTGCTTCATGACATCTTTGAAGGTGTTTTTAAATACGGATTTTGTCATATAATTTTATATTATATTCAAAACAAGGCATTTGACTTAGAATTTTTGAACATTCGTAAGCAAACATTTGCGTACGGTGAGAGTGAAGTAGGGAACTTATCTCCCCCATTTCAGATACATAATTTAAAAAAGTTCAACCTGAAATTATCGGGAAGGGAAATGCTAACGTTTGCTCACTTTTTCCCCTTGATTATTGGGGACACGGTAGATGAAGGTGATAACTTATGGGAATTCGTCATAAACCTTATAGAGCTTTTAGTTTATTAGTTTTGTCTGAATATACTAAAACGGATATAGAAAATTTAAGAGAACATATTACATTCCATAACAAAGAATATACAAAACATTTCAACGACACTCTAAAACCAAAGCATCACCTCCTTAACCACTATTGTAGAATTATTCAAATGTCAGGTCCCTTAAAATATATGTGGACGCTTCCATTCGAATCCAAGCATAGACAACTGAAATCATATTCGAAAATATTACTTCAAGAATCAATTTGACATTATCTTTGGCTTTAAAATTTTGTATGGCTTTCTCTGAAATGATTTTTAATTTTAAGGAAAATACTTACTCGTTAAGCAATGAAAAGTATGAACCAAAGTCCTCAAAATACTTTGATAAAATCACAGATGTATTACCTAAAGACAGTATTAAAAATTGCATGTGCCACTCAAGTTTTAAACTATATGGCACAACATATAAAACAGACTACTTTATATTTTTTAACAACCCAACTTTTGTACCATATCAGGTATTAGAAATTTTAGTTATAGAAAACAACGGATTTTTATTTTGTGAACTAATTATTATATTAATATACAAACGCCACTATTTGTCTTATCGAATAGATTCTAAAAGCAATACCTTTAAAATTATAAATGCTAATGAATTAAAATATCCACCAATCCACACGTACATTGTAAACAATCAGTCATACTTGTGACCAAAATTCTCTTTTTAATAATAAAAAGTTCAATAAATATTCGTTTCATGAAAAACTAACTTTTATGAGTTTTATTAAATGCAAAAGGAAAAAAAGGAAATTGTCTTCAATAAGAAGAAAATACTACCCGTTTTGAATAAAAAATTTACTCCGAATATATATAAAATTTCTCTAAACCAAAAAAAATGTTTCTTTGTATTAAGAAAATAAATATTCATTTCAAAGTAAAGTATTACTTAATTTGAATACAAAACATACTTAAAATGTATAAATCATCATCATCATCATTTATTGGCGCTTAACCGCCTAAGCGATTTTGGCCGTCGCCTATCAAAGCACGCCAGTCATTCCTTTTTAGCGATAACTGACGCCAATTTGGAAACCCCAAGGGAGTTCAAGTCATCCTCCACCTGTTGTTTCCATCTCAGTCGAGGCCTCCCCCTTCCTCTGCTGCCGAATTCGGGTGACGATTGGATTTCGTCAACATTAAAGGGGGTTCTCATCCGAGGCTTTAATACATTTTTCATTGGACTAAATTTTTTACGTGGCGGGTCCCAAACCCAGCGCACAACCCGTTTCGGGGTTTTTGGAAAATATTTACACATTTATATAGCGAGCAGCTTGCTTCAAGACAGACGCCCGCTTGCAGCCGCACCTCATGGTGAACAGACGCTGCGCAAAAACCTCGGTGAGCCCTTAAACCAAGTATGTCAGAGTGGCCCCACCGGGGCTCCCTCTCTTTCTGCCGCGAGCCTAGGTAGCTCCCGTTGCCCAGAGTGCACGAACGAGGACGCAAGAGTCGGGATTGAGCAAGGTCACTTAGCAACCACACTCCATTACACTCCAAATAAAAATATAAAGTTGAATCTTAATTGATAATCTTAACTGATTGATGCTCTTAATGGAAAAAAAAAAATTAAAATGTATAAATGGTTCTATATTTTAAGCACATTTTTCTCAGAAACAAACAAGTATATTTTCTTCATTTTAAAGCAGAGAAGTTTTTTTCTGAGTGTAGTTTTAGCAGCGAGGTGAGAAGTTCGTTACATAAAAATAGATGGCGTCCAACTCGGGGCTCCCGAAAGCCTTAAGTTTTTTTTGTTGCTTGAGTTCTAACAAGTGAAAGGTTTGCTAAAGAACGCAGGATTTGCAGATCTTCTGGATTATTTCGGAATCTGACCGCCACCTTTGCAATCTCTTATCTTTGTTATATTACTCGTATCACTTCGCTTTATCGGTTATTTAGATTGGTTAGAAACGCTTGGATTTTCTTTAGCACATTGAGTCATTTTAATTTCTGACCACGAATTTAACTTATCTTTGAAACGATTAAAACATGATTAGTTGAAATATACACACATGTATGTTGCTTTATGAAATTTTTATTATTTTCTTATTGTTTTTTTTTTTTTTGCTTACACGAAGCGGAACTTTTGCTTTGGTTCATATCAATAGCTCACCCTTCGAGTAAAGCTCAGAAAATCATATCCTCAAAATTATTTCTTTAGGACTTTTTCTTGGAAGTTTGCCAGGAAAATACCAGAGAATTAAGACCTATGTAGTAACAATTGTCGAAAACTTACACCAGAGTTTCAGTAATTTTTATACCCTACAGAGTAGTCGACCGTTTGATAAAAATTAATTATATAAAGATTTTTTTATTTGTACTATTTGCTTATGCGTTATACAGATCAATAAGGATGATATATACCTACACACTTTTATTTAAGTTTATTGAAATATATCGAAGTACAAATGAAACCTAGGGCCTTCCCCTTTCGTTTGATATCCATATTGTAAGGAAGTTTTAAGGTTTTTGGGCAAACACACTTTGACCGGTAACTCAGTTATCTATAAATTTATAAAAATATATCGAAGTCCAAATGAAATGAAAGCCCCCTTTCGGTTGATACCCATATTGTAGGGAAATTTCAAGGTTTTTGGGCAATCACACTTCGACCGATTACTCAGTTATCGATAAAATTATCGAAATATATCGAAGTTCAAATGTAACCTGGGGCCTCCCCTTTCATTTGATACCCATATTGTAAGAAAATTAGCAATCACATTTAGACGGATAACTCACTTATCGACAAATTTATCAACGGCACTGCGATGGAACGTATTTCTTCGGTTAATGATTTGGGTGTTCTGTTCGATTCGAAACTGAGCTTTAATTCACATATAACCGCTTTTACTAATAAAGCAATGGGTACGCTTGGTTTCGTTAAACGCTGGGCTAAGGAGTTTAACGATCCTTATCTTACCAAAGTCCTCTACACTTCGTTGGTCCGTCCAATACTTGAGTATTGCTCCATTATATATTACTCATATAAAGCGTATTGAGTCGGTGCAGAAACAATTTTTAATTTTTGCTATACGGGCCATTAACTGGGACTCAAGTTAGCATTACCACCCCGCTAATACGGGTAAAAATTAAAATTCCACACGAGAGCAGCCTAGCCTCTCTGGCGCGACGACAAAGATCTTCCCTCTCCCAATCCAGGGTGTTATGCGAAACCGTGCCCATTGGACGTTTGCAGCCGAGAGGCAAATCGCGGCTGTATTTGAACGGAGCCTCTCTGATACCGGGTCGCCTCAGAGAGTAAGCATGGCCTTACCGCGGTACGGGGCTCTGCCGCGGCGGACGACACATTTTCCCCTACTCTTCCCTTGACCCTAAGCTGGCCTTGTCCGGCGATGTGTCGTACGAACAAGATGAACTCAAATAAAAACGAGAAACCTAAAAAACAAACAACGCCAAATTTCACTCTTCGGCAGAGGAGAGCTATGGAGGAGCAAGCGAGAAAGCAACAAAAACGCCGGAGGACAACCTCCGCTCCACAATCAAGGGGGGGATCGACAGCGATGGCAACTACGATTCGGTCAACCAAACCTCTATCGAGTAAGATTTACTTGATGGGAGCTAGCACCAGTGCGGTTGCCAACGCAACTAAGCGGACAACAGTGGATGCTAAACTCCCATCAACCGCTGATATGAAAAGCAGTATCTTTACGTCAGCGATCTCACGACCTGGCCTCGGAGTTTCGAAGGAGAAGGAAGCTGCAACTGAGATTTCGGCAAAGGGAGCGACCGCGATGGCAACTACGGGTCCTCACTCCCGGGAGACCTCTCCCCGCCGCTTCACATACCACGAGAAAAGATTGGCTGCAAAGATCCTGAAGAGGTATGAAGGGGTACCGCAGGAATCGCTGTCGCCGAATTCCGGAAAATCGGTAGAGCTAGCGAAAGCTGTGATACCGGATTTCCAAAATACTTACATGCCAAAGAGGTTAAAAGTTAAACCTTTCAAGCGCCAGAGATCGGACCTGGAGTTAAATCCCCCTCCCAAGCGGCATCAGAATACCCCTGGAGCGGGCAAACTAAGCTTTGCTGAGGTAACCAACGACAGGATCCTTATAGGCGTCCTTGACCGAGGCAATGACCGTCTGGCCATCCCCAAGGACCGGTGGCGTTACGTGCGAAATGAACTCGGCAACATTCTTCTCAACGTTGCTCCGGAGTTTCCGGGTAGGGTCAGATTAAATTACTCGCATGCGAGGATGCAAAAACTGTAGCACTGTACAAGGCAGCAGCTGCTAAACTGGGTGAAGTCTACAAGGGCGCAAAGATCGAGGTCGTCGACTGGAAGGGCATTTCAGCTCGTGCAAGGGCAAGGGCATGAATTCCGGCCATCCCTGACGAACCCGAGAGAATTCTCGGGATGCTACGGCTAATGAATCCGTCCCTCCCAACGCATGACTGGAGTGTCAATCCGGTCGGGGATGCGGTAGGGCCCGACAGACAGGTGGTGTTCACCATAAATAAAGAGCCAATCGAGCCCCTTAAAAGGTGCAATGGCCTAGTACACTACAGCGTAGGCCAGATCGTTATCCACGTATATCGTGGTGATGCTCAGCGCGCTGCCTTCTCGGCTGCTCCGGGGAACCGGAAGACGAAAAACCAGAAGAGGAAGCGGTAGTGCTGTGATCAACTCGGAGATGGAGGACAGCCTACAGGACGAGGAAGTCCTCGACGTCACGGTGGTAGCAGCCAACGCTGAGCGATTAACATCTAACGCTACAGATATCATGACTCCCGCAACGCCATATCGGGCAGTTAATCGGAACAACTCGGCAAACCTCGACGATATGGGGACGGCAGGGAAGTCTGTGCGCTCTCATGTTGGTGGTGCTTCAGATTAATCTGCACAAATCTAAAGTGGCCTCGGCTGCTTTAAGTAGTCGTCTTTCTAAAGGCGACGTGGATGTGGTCCTCATCCAAGAACCCTGGGTCAATAGCTCGAGTATCTGCGGATTGGGGACTAAGGGCTTCAAGCTCATTCGAGCCAGCGAGGAGAGCAAAGTCAGAACGTGTATTTTGGTCAAGTCTGAGTTGAACTCCTTTCTCCTACCTAACTACACCAATGCACATTGGTCCCAAATCCAAAATTTGTGGCATAAACTCAATTTTTAAACTTTTGAGTGTTCAAAAAAGGCATGCATTTTCCAATAGTATATATATTATTACACCTTAAAACCAGTTTTATTCATTACATCTGGCAACCATTAGTTTCTGACAAGCCATCAAAGTCAGCTGTTTCGCCACGCCACAATAATATTAAAGTTTTGCGAATTTTGTTTTGCAGAGAACTATTCAAGAGTGGAAAAGTAAGATTGATTAAAAACAAGTGCACATTTTTATGGATAATACTGAAAAGAGTAAGTAGAAATTACTCATAACAAGTTTTTCCATGTTTATACGTGTATTAGGGTAGCTTTGAAGTGCTTTGCGAAAGGTATTTTATGTTAAAAAAATTTCATAACTTTTGTGTTTCGTAGACAAAAAGTTATATAACTACACAACGATTCACAAAACTGAAGAGGCTATATTATTTAGTAAAGTGTATTTAGTAAAGCCGTGTAGATATATTATTGCTGTTCATTGCCGTTTTTGAAAAATTCTATCTTTTTCCAGTGAACTTCTATCTCAGCAATTCCGAATTGTTCGACATTTGGGTATCAAATGAAAAAAAAGGAATCAATCTCGAAGTGGGTGTTTGAAAAAATAAAAGCAAGTCTCACAAAACGAAAAATTCTAATTATACAAATTACAAATTTTCACACTTATATTAGGAGATTTTTTAAAAAATTCAAGGGAGATATTGAAAGATTCAAATGAAAACATCAGAAGTGGTATTCTCGGCATATGGTGATTAAAATTGGAGAAAAAGATTGTGTGAAGTCTAGTAAGGTAGGACGCCCCTGAAGTGTGCTAGTCTTCCACGCAGAGAACGAAGTGTGTTAGTAGAACGAACAGTGCTAGTCTTCCACGCTAACTGAACTGCGCTAGTCTTCGTTGGGAGCGAAGAGATATTATTTTGTTTATTTTCTTTTTTGTATATTTAGTACAAACTTTTAATTGGGTGTTTACTTTTGTTCTGGAAAATTAATAAATATTTAATTATAATTAAAAAATTAACACAAATACCAAAAAGAAAAACAATATTGCGCTCTGAATTATAAAGGAATTTTTTATCAGGACTAAAATAATACGACGCTTTTGAGATGTTTTCATGTCATTGTAAGTGACGTGCATTTACTTGTTACTTTAGGTAAGTTTTTTGTTGTGATCACCGGTGACTCACTGGCACAGAATGTGTTAAATTTGTGGATGTTACGATTGAACGAATTTATTGATTTTTCAGTAAGAAGTTGCATTGCGGACGTTACTCATTATACTATTTCGTAATCTGCTATGAAACACGTAAGTTTTAAGGGGTCTTGTGTAAAGAAAACCTCCAAAAAAGTATTTCGACACACCCTATTAGTGTCTAATTTGGTTTTTAGAAATTTAAATTCGCTTATTTATTTGAAATTTACCTTAACATGTATTCAATTAAGCAAACTTTGACATCTTTTGCGATATCGTATCTCAAAAGGAAATTTTTTTCATACCTGGAAGGAACACCCTACTAGCAGTCACGGTGGGCGTGGTCTGATTTATCAGATATTTGCTATTTTTCTTCCATATGCTATTGCTATAGGATTTGTCAACTTGCATTGGTTGAATTTATGCCAAAAAAATGGAATCGGGACCATTGTGCAATGGTGATATTACCTCTATCAGTCTAACGGTCGACAGCACCCGCCTGACGGTGGCGTCGGTCTATATGCCCTACGACCTAGACCTCACTATCTGTAGTGAAGGCGCTTATGAGTGGGCAGAAAATGGCGGGTTCTTGAAGAACATCCGACCACCGTTACATAGAAATGGTTTTTGACTTTATTGTAGAACAACCAATCATGAAGCGCAATCCACGTAACACTAATTGGCAGTTACATAATGAAATATTGGACAGAGACCTACCAGTACTGCCCTCACAAGCCCCCTCATCAGTAGAGGAACTGGAGGATCTTGTTACTACATTTACATCGGCGCTGTATTTGATGGGGGTTGGCGCCTTGCACACACCAGCGTCACCCCAAACCGTCGACTCGTAGGTGCGTGCACTCTCCTCCTCCAAAGGTCCAGCGAGACCTTGCGTGGGCTCGGCAAATAGTTCCGGACTTCAAACTGGAGCTATATGGCGCGAACAAAAGGGAAACCCCCAAGCGCAACCGCTCTGTGGAGGACACTGCCCCAACGGCACCGAAAAGGGCCAAAACACAAGGAGGCCAGATGAGGTCTTTCGCAGATGTAGCCAAGGATCGGAAGATCATTGGCGTTATTGATGAAAGCAACGTGGACGGTAGGATCCCGAAGCAGCAGTGGAAGTGGATCGAGGCCGCGCTTGCTAAGGTTGCCGTCCAGGTGAAAAGGGAGAACCCTGGGCCACCACCAACCTACACTCATGCAGGATGGTATCAGGGAAATGTCAGGCTCATTGCCTGTGAGGATGCGAGGTCCGTTGACCTTTATAAGATCGGCGTGCAGCGAATAGGGGAGGTGTACCCCGGCGCGCGCCTCAAAGCTGTGGATGCATGTGACATCCCGCAGCGGCCAAGAGCTAGAGCTTGGGTTCCAGTGACCCCAACGGAACCAGCGGAAATCCTGGACCAACTGCAGGAGTTCAACCCCGGTCTACCGACCCATAACTGGAAAGTGGCCAGCGTGGAAAAGGTAGCCGGGAAAGCAACCATGCAGATTGTTCTGCTGTTGGATGAAGCTAGCATCGAGGCCTTGGACCGATGCGATTATCGGGTAAGCTACGGCTACACTAATATCAACCTAAAGGTTTATAAGGCTGACGCCGAAGCGTTGGCAAGCTTCTCATCGTCTGCGGAGGTGGATCATCCCCCAGCGATAACGAGATGGAAGTAGAAGAGGATAAGTCGGATGTGCGGAGTGGCTATGCCTCGTCCAGCTCGGACCGCAGCCTTGCTCTCAGGAGGCTGTACTCCGAGAGTCAGCTTCTGAGCGGTGACGACTCGGACGCGACACTCACGGAGGAGAGTGTAAGGAAGCAAGATGATGAGGGTCCTCCAAATCAACCTTCATCACAGTTAAGCAGCGTCAGCTGCACTTCTACTCCAACTTTCTGCAGGTGGAGTAGATATTATCCTAGTCTAGGAGCCGTGGATCACTGCAAATAGGATATGTGGCTTGAGGACTCCAACTTACAAGCTCTACAGCGCTCACGACAAGGGTAAGCCTCGTACTTGTATTTTAGCCAAATCTAGTATTAACGCTTTTCTTCTACCCCAATTTAGTGACGGAGATCTGACAGCGATAAGCGTCGAGGGGTTGGGCAGAAGCTGCAGATTTGCTTCTTTCTTCTGGCCCATGATCACGAAGGTTCACTACCACCACACAACTTCAGGGAGCTCGTGAGTTCTACCAGTCCACGAGACAACCTAATGGTGCGTGGAGGCGATGCGAATGCCCATCACACACAATGGGGCAGCACTGACATCAACGACCGCGGTGAGTCACTATATAACTACATATCGCTCATTTGCTGCAACATCGTCATAACTCAAAAAATGTGATATTACAGAAAACGCATTTTTAGTTTTTGAATTGCTGTATATTTATATGGGATAAGTAATTAATTCTACCGCGATGCTGCGTGAAACGTTAAAACCTCGGATATAACACTTTGCCAGTTAATCAAACATATTATTTCCGATATATTAGTGATGTTAACTCAAAATTTTGGTTTTTTGAGTTATGACGACGTTGCAGCAAATGAGCGATATTAGGTACTAATCTATGTATATGCAATAGGGGAAATGACCCCACTTTCATAACAAGGAACCGCGAAGAGGTCCTCGACATAACATTGGTCACTGATTCTTTCAGTGACCTCATAGAATCATGGATGGTCTTAAAAGAACACTTCTTCTCGGACCATAGGTATATTAGTTTCTCAATAACAAATATGCACGCAAGTCCAAAATATATACAAAATATAAAAAAGACAAACTGGGGCTACTACAAGAAGCTTATTGATAGAAACTTATCAAAAAAAATGGCTACACCTAGAAATGGTAATGAACTAGACGAGCTAGTCAGCACCTTTAATAAAGAATGCAAGATTGTTTTCGATAAGGCTTGTCCGATCAAGAAAGTTACAGAAACCCATAAGCCACCTTGGTGGTCGTCAGATCTAGATAGATCCAGAAAGGCATGTAGGGCTGCCTTTAATAAAGCCAAACAGGAGGGCCGCGAACTGTCCTGGGCTCTTTACAAAACTAAGCTAAGTACATACAAGAAGGAAATCCGCAAGTCCAAACGAGCCTCCTGGGTGAATTTCTGCAGTGAAATTGAATCTACATCTGGTGCCGCGCGCCTGAGGAGAGTGCTCTCAAAATCGCCGGCAACACTAAGCCACGTCCAAATGCCAGATGGGCAACAAGAACACACTTCCCGACATGCACAGACATATCTACTGCGACGATCGCTGGAGGGATACCCTCCGATCAAATGATAAAGGAAATCACCGATGAGAAAAAGCTAGACTGGGCTTTATCTACCTTCAAGCCCAATAAGTCGCCAGGACCGGACGGAATATTCCCGGCCCAGCTACAACAAACATCCGATCTTATTAAGACTTGGTTGAAAACTATGTTTATAAGTTGTCTACGGCTTAACTACATACACTTCATGGAGAGAGGTTAAGGTAGTTTTTATCCCCAAAGCTGGGAAACCATCTCATACTAAGCCAAACGATTTTAGGCCTATAAGCCTATCTTCGTTTCTTCTTAAAACGCTAGAAAGACTTCTGGAGGACTATGTCAGAAGATCGATAGACTCAACTCATCTTTCGCCGGCTCAACATGCCTACAGTAAAGGTAGATCAACCGACACTGCCTTGCATTCCCTGGTATCTGTTATAGAAAAGTCGCTTAACCAAAAGGAGTACACGTTGGTGGCTTTCCTTGATATAGCAGGCGCTTTCAATTACGTCTTTGCGGATGCTATCACCTCGGCGTTGACAGGTCTGCAGGTCGATACCTGTCTTGTTTCGTTTATTCGTAAGTTGCTTACCAGTAGACGGATTACAACCGAGCTAGGTGGAAACTCGATTCATAGACTCGTTAACAGAGGTACCCCCCAAGGAGGTGTTCTCTCACCACTACTTTGGGTAGTTACCGTAAACGAACTTCTACGCCTCATGGAAGCGGAAGGCCACCAAGTGATCGCGTACGCCGATGATATCTGCGGGGAAAATTCCCTCAAACTCTCTGCAATTTGATGGAAACGACCTTATCCAAAATATGTGATTGGGCAAGGTCGTCAGGTCTGGGGGTTAACCCCGAGAAATCACTAGAAGGTACAAAATACCTAACCTTACACCACCAAAAATCGGAAACACGACCTTGACATTCAGTGACAAAGTCAAGTATCTAGGAGTTATTCTGGACAGGAAATTACTCTGGAATGACAATATAACAGAACGAGTTAAAAAAGCAACCTGTGCGTTGTTCACTTGTAGGAGAGCAATTGGTGTTTCATGGGAGTTTTCTCCCAAGGTAGTACACTGGATCTACGCAGCCATTGTTCGCCCAATTCTACTCTACGGAGTGTTGGTCTGGTGGCATGTACTGACCAAGAACACGTACCTCAAGCAGCTGCAAAAAGTCCAAAGGAGTTCAGAACTCTGCATAACAGGGGCCCTTGGGTCCACTCCGACAGAAGCACTCAACACTATGTTGTATCTACTACCGCTCGATTTGGTGGCGAAAGAAGTAGCCGTGATCACAGCTTTGCGAACAAGGGAGACCGGCGTCTGGATAAATGGACAAAGTGGGCACGCCACAATCTTGGGCACTCACGCTCCTGTTAACATACCACCATTTAATGACTACTGCGCGCCAAATAACGTGTTTGTCAGAAACTACGAGGTGTTAATACCGACAAGACAGGAATGGGACAACAGATCACATTCTGTTCGAGGAGCCGTTAATATTTTCACTGATGGCTCCAAGCTTGAGGGGAAGGTGGGGGAGGTTTCTTTTCACCGGACCTGGGACTAGAGATCCCCTTCCGCCTCCCCGACCACTGTGGCGTGTACCAAGCGGAAATGCTGGCAATACACGGTGCTGTGAAAAGCTTGTCGTCCATGCCGCAAAATGACAAACGGATTTACATCTTCTCAGACAGTCAGACCGCACTTAGAGCCTTGAACTCATGCGTCGACAATGCAAAGTCGTTAACTGAATGTCGCCGATCTCTCAATGAGATGGCTCAGCACTTCAGTATTAGCCTTATTTGGGTACCTGGGCACAGGAATATTGAAGGTAACTGCAGAGCGGACGAGCTGGCCAGACGAGGTACCACCACCCATCTCCTTCCAGGAAATAGTGCGGTAGGCATACCCATGGCCTCTTTTAAATTTAGTGTCAGCACAAATACCATGAAAATAGCGAATATGCTCTGGTCAGGGCTCTCAACATGCGAAATATCAAGGCTAACCTGGCCTTCTTACAACAAGGGACGTACAAATTCCCTCTCTTAATAAATCGGATATTTCATCCCTAGTAAGGGTTCTAACAGGACGTTGTTTAATAGGCACGCACGGTGCTAGAATGGGCGTAATGTCTAATTATTACTGTCGCAGCTGCAGATGCATTGAGGAGGAGGAAAGGGTTCAACATCTGCTGTGTCATTGTCCCGCGTTGTCATTGTAAAGGCGTTATCCAAATTCATTGGCTCTACGAAGTGGTTTGATCCCCTGCCTTGGGTGTGAGTTTGTTTTCCTTGGCGTCGACGGTAGCATGGCCGTGGACTGTGCCTTTACAGCCTTTTGGTGGTCTTTGAACTCGTTTAGCGGTCGGGCTGCTGCCGGCGTTTAGGGATAACCTTCTCGCATCTCTGGTGAACACCGTATGGGGTATCCCAATGGGCCTTTTTAATGACCTAAGTGTCGGGCAGGGTCTGTGTACTCTGTCCTGCCCTTGCAACCTAACCTAACCTACATCGGCGCTCTCAAATGCTCTAAGACAGGCATGTCCAGTGCCAAAACCACGCGGTAAACACAGGCCACATTGATGGTGGTCCTACTATTTGGACCCGCTCCGCAAATCATGCCGGAAACAATTTAACAAGGCCAAGAGCTTCGGCTCTGAGCCTCATTGGCACGAATATAAAGCTAAACTAAGCGCCTACAAAAAAGCTCTGAGACAGGCGAAGAGAACCTCGTGGAGAAATTTTTGCACTGGCGTTGAAAAGGTCGACGACACAGCGAGACTTAGACGAGTCCTCTCGAAAAGTCAAACAGCCATCAGCTATTTGCGAAAACCTGACGGATCCTGGACCAGCACGGAAGAGGAAACCTTTGAGCTGCTCTTGAATACACATTTTCCGGGGAATCTGCATGACGCACCACTAGCACCAGCAACAAACCTGGCAGTAAATTTACCTATCACTGAGGAAAGGGTAAGGTGGGCAGTTAAGAGCTTTGAACCGTATAAGGCTGCTGGGCCGGACGGGATTATCCCCGCGCAACTTATAAACACGTTGGAGACATCAGCTAAATGGCTGGTATTTCTCTTCACAGCCTGCCTGGCTCTCAACCAGATTCCGGGCTCCTGGAGAAGCGCCACGGTAGTGTTTATCCCTAAGGCTGGGAAGGCATCCCACTACGAGCCAAAAGACTACAGACCGATCAGTCTCTCGTCCTTTGTACTCAAAACCTTTGAGAGGATACTTAGCGACTACCTCTCAACGACTATTGATAGCAACCTTATCTCTAGCTATCAGCATGCATACACCAAGGGTAAATCAACGAGAAACTGCTCTGCACATCCTAGTATCTAAAAAAAAAAAAAAAAAACTAATAGCGGCGAAATAACAACAGATTATCATAACCTCTAACGGGAAGATAGTGGCATACGCAGACGATTTAGCTATTGCATTCAGAGGCAAGTTCCCACAAACTGTGTGACCTGACGCAAGTAGCACTGCGAGAAGTTTCGACGTGGTCCTCTCGCTGCGGACTTAGTATCAACCCGGAGAAAGTGGAACTAGATGGCACGCGCCTGGGCTTGTCGGATAAGGCCAAGTTTCTAGGCATAGTTCTGGACAGGAAATTGAATTGGAAGGAGAATGTTCTTCAGCGCCAGAAGAAAGCTTGCATCGCTCTTTACACATGCAAAAGCGCCATTGGCAAAAAATGGGGGCTCAGCCCTAGAGTATGCAGTTGGATCTACACGGCCATCTTTCGCCCAATCATGCTGTATGGAGTCGTCGTATGGTGGCCTGCGCTGAGCAAGGAAAGTCCATAGATCCAATATGATCTGTATAAGCGGTGCGCTAAGGACAACGCCCAACGAAGCCCTCCAGGTCATTCTGGGCATTTTGCCACTTGATCTGGAAGGGTTTCGGTCAGCGGCGGCATCAGCTCTGCGCCTAAGGGAAACCTCCAGTTGAAGATATCGCTATTTTTATGCGATAGCCAAGCTTGGCTCATACACGTTCAACTCTAAACTGACGCTCAGCTGTCGTCGATCTCTTCAGGAGATGGCCCAACAGAACCGCGTAAACCTCATATGGGTCCCGGGACATAGGGACATTGAGGGAAACTGTAAGGCAGACTAACTTGCCAGGCAGGGCACGACCAAGCAGGTTCTTCAGGATAAAGAGCGCTTAGGTATGTCGTTTGCCACATGCAAACTAATGCTAAGGGAGCACACACTCCGTCAAGGCAACGAAAGATGGCTGCAATCCCCAGGGTGTCGGATATCGAAGAAAACCTGGCCAAAATGGGATCTTAAAAGGTCTAGACGCATTTATGCCCTAACTAGGAGGGAAATCTCCATATTGATAGGGGTATTAACCGGCCTCATTGGTAGGCATGCAGAAAGGCTAGGTGTGTCCTACCGACGATGCTGCAGGAGTTGCAAAGATGATGAGGAAGAGAAAACGGTGAAGCACCTCATCTGCAACTGCCCGGCTTAAAGCGGCACGAGAACGCGCTTTTTGGGAGTTCCCTTTCTGGATAGCCTAAGCCAGATCGCCTTCATAAAGTCATCTAAGTGGTTCGAGGAGGAGTAACGGTGTCGGCTTAGGAGTGTCAGTCCCGGGATTCTGCTATGTGGAAAATCCCAACAACGCAGTAACTTCCACCCTGCTGGTCAATCAGTCATTCATGACCCGACACAGTAAAATTGAGCGAGCTTCAAATTGAATTTTAGATTTTGGCCAATCAGCGCCGGCAGAGTCACGACGACTGCCGAAGGCACGTATATGTGACACGAGGGCAGCCGAATGCTATCTGTATTAGTAAAACGCAGTTGAGGCATAAACATTCTAAATTTACTGTGTCGGAGGGCCTTAACTACGCTCGCATTTCTGTATTTGTTTTGTGTGTGGCAAAACCACAAGGCATTGTCGCTAGTTAGTAGAACAATAGTATGTGTTGTATGTAGGTAGGTATGAATGTGTGTGTATCGGTTCCCTATGTACAGTCACTTCTCAGAGCAGAAAAACCCCGTACTTTCTTTAGTACTTTCGTGGCCCCTTGTTGTTTGCGCCCTCGGGCGTCCCGCGGTAAGCGCCGTTCAAGCGCACCCCTACCGCCACTTTCTAGTAGCAATACTAATAGTAATAATAATAATGTCTTAACGACTAGCAGCACTTCTGCTATACTCGCCACACAAACTCCAGACTGTTGCTCGTGTCTTATGGCGTCAACATCACGCGTAGCAGCTCAACACTCTCGCTCCCATAGGAGCAGTTTAGACATGGGCAACTCCGAGCACCAGTCTCTCTCTGTTTCTATAACACACCCCCCCTCCCGTTTAAATTCTCACGTGAGTCAGGATCAACATCTTCTCGCACCTGTCTCTACGTGTACTGTTTGTCGGCAAAGATTATACACGCTCGCGTCATCGGTCAAATGCAATAACTGCTTAGGCCAATGCCACGTACATCTATGCTCTGGGCTCGCTAACAGGAACCTCTGGACGGATGCGTTCATCGCACCATGCTGTAACACACCTCAACCTACGACGCCAGCCAACCCGGTTACACCGGGTCCACAGCTAACTAGGCTGAGGCACAGCCTTGGTCTTAGCCTACCAACACCTGGGCGAAAACATCCGTCTCTCACGCCTATGGTTAACTCGACATCGACCCCACCGGCGCACTTCCAAATCTTACAGCACAACTGTAACGGATTAACTGGTAAGATCGCAGAGATAACTAATTTGATGACGCAATATGACATAAAACTTGCCGCAGTCCAAGAAACCAAGCTCAGTCCTAGGTCGGACCTCATTACCTATGGCGAATATAACATCCACCGGAAAGACCGTCATAGAGTAACAGGAGGTCTCGGAGGTGGTCTAGCGTTCATAACGCACAACTCTGTACAGTATCATCTATTTGATACCGACATCGAAGGAACGGATGATATCTTAGAAAGCCAAGGTATTACCATCCGTACAGGAGATGTCGACCTGCAAATCATTAATATCTACATACCCCCTGTCTCAAGTTGCCCCACCGGTTATCACCCCGACATTAGCTTGCTATTACGAGGAGATAACCGCGTGATCCTGGGCGACTTCAATGCGCACCACGACATGTGGCACTCAAACTTGCCAGCAGACAATAGGGGGCATGTACTTGCAGAACAAATAGATGATACGGCTTTCTGTACATTGAGGGGGGTCACTCTGTATTGCGATGCGAAAGAAAATTTTTTCGCATTTGCCTTAGCGACACTCTGTAACTCAACTATCGCAACGGAAATTGACATTTTCGGATTTTTGTTTTTTCCCTTTTCGCATTCATTTTTTCCCTCTCGAATCGCGTACACTCTGTATCGCGAAAGTGAAGTGTCAATTGCTTTGTACATTCGGATTTGTCTTCCTACAACAAAACGCAGTCGAACCGCTATCGCACCGCTAAACAATTTTGAATAAAATTAAATTTTTAAACATATTCTTGTAAATTATTGTAGAGCTATTAGTATACTTGCCTTTCTTATCGAAAACCATGTTTATTTTGGCACTTATTTCGCAAAATTAAAAAAAAAATATTTTTTTTTTTTGAAAAATATTTTGTTTAACTTTTAAATATACAAAATAATTACCAAAAATTTGTAAGAAAACTTCAATTAAACTAATAAAATTATGTTTATACGGACGTGATTTTGCATATGCACACGCATGCACACATATTTCAATACACATAAAAGGTATATATATAGGTACAAATAACTTTTGCAAGTACAAGTGTTTGCAGCATAGCATACAGTTAGGCGCCAAATTAAAAGAAATGGTATGGGTAAAAGCATAGGACAAGAGCCTTCACTTGAAGTATGCAATGAAAATTGTCAACTTGCGGTTAGTTTTACAACAGTGATGCCAACCCAAGCAAGAAAATAACCAAAGGCCGCAGAACGCAGCACTGTTAGCAATGCTATAGCAATACAGAGTACCATTTGCTTATCGCATCGCATTTCACTTTCGAATCGCATTGAATTTCGAATCGCAATACAGAGTAACCCCCCAGCACTATTGAACAACACCAATTGGCGACCCATACTCACGTTGGCGTCTGACCATCTCCCAATAGTCATTACCATCGAACGACCGACGGACTTTATTACACCTGAGCATGGTACATATATTAACTTTACCAAGGCGGACTGGGACAGTTTTCAGACATATACGGACGAATCCTTGGCTGCTCTATCCATTCCTACGGACGTACGCAAAGGCGAACGAGACTTCCGCAACATCATTGACTCGGCCTCTAAACGCTTCATTCCTGCGGGTCGAATATCTCAAATAAGACCAAATTTCCCCGCGGAGGCAGCGGCCATGGCTAGAGAAAGAGATGAAGTGCGAAGTCTCAATCCCGCAGACCCCCGTATAAAGGATCTCAACGCGGAAATTCGTAGGTTGTTCGATAAACATAAACTGGCCAAATGGAAACAACACCTAGAGCAATGCAACCTCTCTGATGGTGTTGGCAAACTATGGACTACGGTCAAAGCTCTATCTAATCCAACGCAACACAAGGATAAAGTAGATATTACTTTCGGTGACAGAGTGAAGAAGGACCCTAGGGGATGTGCGAACTCCTTCTGTAGACAATTTGTACTAGATTCCCCGCCCGATAGAGCTAAACGTAGAACCATGCGACAGGCGCGTAAATATAAAAACCAAAATACGCCCATTGCCATCACTGCCTCAGAAGTCAAGGAAGCCATCAGACAGGCTAAGCCCTCAAAATCCATCGGCCCCAAATACTTAGCGGCTCTATTCAGTCTTTCACTGAACACTTTCGTCATTCCTGAAATATGGAAAAAGGCGAGAGTGGTTCCATTACTAAAACCTAGAAAACCGGCAAACATAGGCGATTCATATCGTCCTATATCACTTTTGTCACCGGTAGTGAAGACGCTAGAGTCCATTTTGCTCCCGTATTATACTGCAAATCTGCACCTTGCTAGTCATCAACATGGCTTCCGTAAGCTGCACAGCACCACCACCGCACTCAATGCCATTACAACTCAAATAAATAGCGGCCCAAATCAAAACCAACCAAAACACAGGACTGTGTTAGTGGCACTTGACCTGTCGAAAGCTTTTGACACAGTCAACCATGCCACTCTCATACAAGATCTGTTTGAGACACAGATACCTGATGGTTTAAAGAGATGGACCGCTAATTATTTGAATGGACGGCAGGCGTCGGTTAACTTTAGAAACGCTACATCAAAACCTACACGTATTAGACAGGGGGTGCCACAGGGTGGTGTCCTATCCCCGACACTGTTTAATTTCTATCTATCGAAGATGCCCCACCACCAGAGGGCGTCTCCGTCGTTTCATATGCCGACGACTGTACAATAATGGCGACGGGGAAGGGCCCCTATACTGATGAACTCTGTACGAGAATCAATGGTTACCTCTGCGACCTTTCCAGGTTTTTCACTGAGCGAGATCTGACAATATCTCCGACAAAATCAACGGCGACGCTTTTTACGACATGGACGCACCAGGTGAGAAATGAATTAGACATTTTCGTTGATGGCACTAAGCTACCAACTGTCAGCCACCCAAAGTTATTAGGGATGACACTGGATAATACTTTCTCATTTGCTGGTCATGTGTCTGCAATGGTCTCAAAGGTACGTGGTCGCAACAAGATCCTCAAGTCACTTGCCGGCAGTACTTGGGGAAAAGACAAAGAAACGTTGCTGACTACATATAAGGCCATTGGCCGACCAGTCTTTGACTATGCTGCACCCATATGGTCGCCTAATGTGCATAACACCAACTGGACGAAGTTACAAGTCTGCCAAAATACTGCCATCAGAACTGCTACGGGATGTCTCCTCATGTCTTCCGAGTCTCACCTCCATCAGGAGGCAAAACTGCTCAATGTAAAAGAGAATGCGGAAATGCTGAGCAGGCAATTCCTTCTGAACTGCCACAAGCCAGCACATCCAAACCGTCATCTTTTGGACATAGATCCGCCCCCGAGAGACATAAGGAGACATCTCCGTAAGCATTATGATGAGATCCGTCATCATATTACCTTGCCGTTTGATCTGCAGAATCATAAGCGGGCTCTAACCGACATCCACACTGAGTCGGTAGACACTTTTGTCGGATCTCTACCTGTGAATCCCGTTCTGAACAGTCATCCACCGGATATTGCTGAAGAAGAACGCACCTTACCAAGGGAGACAAGAGTGACCTTGGCACAGCTTAGGTCTGGATATAGTGTAAGGTTAAACTCCTACTTATCCAGACTTAATGATACAATCTTAAATACATGCCCTGTATGTGGTAGGACCCCCCATGATACTCTATATCTCTTCAATTGTTCATCTGAACCTACTCTTCTAACCCCTCTGTCCCTCTGGACAAACCCTGCTGAAACTGCACGTTTCCTTGGACTCCCCTTAGAAGAGCTTGATGAAGATCTTCGGAATGATCATACACTCTAGACAGGGCAATGCATTGTTAACAACAACAACAACATACAATCTTAAATACATGCCCTGCATGTGGTAGGGCCCCCCATGATACTCTACATCTCTTCAATTGTTCATCTGAACCTACTCTTCTAACCCCTCTGTCCCTCTGGACAAACCCTGTTGAAACTGCACGTTTCCTTGGACTCCCCTTAGAAGAGCTTGATGAAGATCTTCGGAATGATCATACACTCTAGACAGGGCAATGCATTGTTAACAACAACAACAACAACATGTTCTTCGTATTCCTGAAGAAGCTGACCAGCTATGATCGTTACTGCTTATGGCATAAACAATTAAAGACAGAAAAGGAGCTTCGGATCAAGTCATCTTTGGTCGTGTTTCTGCCGGCGCTGATTGCCCGAAATCTAAAATTTAGGATTTTTGAGTTTAACGCCCGTTTAATTGTATAGTGTCGCATCATGTTTGACAAACCAGGGTGGTAATGTTGTGATGCGCTTGGAATATCCATAATCCTTAAGCTAGGAGATCATCGTTTTTTGGAAAAAGTTGAGGAGCACCCTAATTGGGATTAGAGCACTTAATTAGCACATAAAGAGCACATAATTTCTGTATATTTACTTTTTGATGTAGTCCTCATCCTTCACTGTTAACGCATAGTGCTCTGCTAGCTTAAGCCGTATTTTGGAAAAAGTTGAGGAGCACCCTAATTGGGAATAGAGCACTTAATTAGCACATAAAGAGCACATAAAGAGCACATAATTTCTGTATATTCACTTTTGATGTAGTCCTCATCCTTCACTGTTAACGCATAGTGCTCTGCTAGCTTAAGCCGTATTTTGGAAAATGTTGAGGAGCACCCTAATTGGGATTAGAGCACTTAATTAGCACATAAAGAGCACATAATTTCTGTATATTCACTTTTGATGTAGTCCTCATCCTTCACTGTTAAGGCATAGTGCTCTGCTAGCTTTTTTGCTAGTATTTTGGAAAAAGTTGAGGAGCACCCTAATTGGGATTAGAGCACTTAATTAGCACATAAAGAGCACATAATTTCTGTATATTCACTTTTGATGTAGTCCTCATCCTTCACTGTTAACGCATAGTGCTCTGCTAGCTTAAGCCGTATTTTGGAAAAAGTTGAGGAGCACCCTAATTGGGAATAGAGCACTTAATTAGCACATTAAGAGCACATAATTTCTGTATATTCACTTTTGATGTAGTCCTCATCCTTCACTGTTAACGCATAGTGCTCTGCTAGCTTAAGCATGAGTGTCAAGTTAGCTAAGCACCCTAATGCAATCGAGTCGGGACCAGGTGGATAATTTGCCGTTATTTTGCCGTGATTTTGCCGGGAAAGAATTAATTTTGCCGTGTAATTTTTTCCCGGAATTTTGGGGTGCTTTGCTAACTTGATATCAACTTAGCTAAGCACCCTAATGAAAACGGTGTTAGAGACAAGATATCGAAACCGGACTTGTTTCATATTTTGCCGTTATTTTGCCGTGATTTTGCCGAGAAAGAATTAATTTTGCCGGGCAATTATTTTTGGACTTTTTCATATACGAAGTTTCGTGTCAACTTAGCTAAGCACCCTAATGAAAATGGTGTTAGAGACAAGATATCGAAACCGGACTTGTTTCATATTTTGCCGTGATTTTGCCGGGAAAGAATTAATTTTGCCGGGTAATTTTTTCCCGGAATTTTGGGGTGCTTTGCTAACTTGATATCAACTTAGCTAAGCACCCTAATGAAAACGGTGTTAGAGACAAGATATCGAAACCGGACTTGTTTCATATTTTGCCGTGATTTTGCCGGGAAAGAATTTATTTTGCCGGGCAATTATTTTTGGACTTTTTCATATGTACTATTTATGTGCTAATTTGTTCCCAAAAAAAAAAATTTTTGTGCTCAATTTTTAAGTACTTTTTTTTACACCCCCCTTTCTTTTCGCACAATTTCTGCACAGTCTTCGTTGTACATACCCTTCTTCTTCGCCTGGGTAAGCAGAGGAGCACTGGTCAAATATGTGTACAGCTGTTTGGCAAACTGCGCATTTATGGGCACCAGTCGGATTATGCCCTTTTGAACAAGCAGGACATTCAGGATGGTCAGATTTCTCGTTTCAAGTCGTCAATATTAAGAAAATCATTTTGTGCGAAGTTTAATTCTTCAAGAAGTTCATTTTGAGTCTCTTCGTCGAGTAGATCGCTTTCCTCCTGCGTATTTTCCTGGATCTCTTCGATGATTTCGTTGTCCTCCGCTTGTGCAGTGGCTTCATTATTTGTCGTTGTTTTATGTTGTTGTACTTTTCCAGCAATTAAATTTGCAGCTCCGTTTAAATGATTTAAATGAATTTGCACAAATTCGTCCGCTCGCAAGCCTACTTTTTTCTTTAAAATACGGGATTTCAAATTATTAAAATAATAATGCACGACCAAAAGGGAATCTCCTTGCAATCTTTAAGCATTTGTTTACAAATTGCCGGAAAAAAATAAGCATTTGGCTGATCGCCATTTTGGGTACCTAAAGTTTGTTCTACTTTCTTATTAATATTGGAAGCCCATATAAAATATTTGTTCTGAAATTGTTCGTCAGAGATGTCTCCTAAAATGGTGAATCAAAGTCAGAATGTTTTTTATTAGAATGGCAGAGTTATAACAATATATTATCAAAAAATATATATATATATAATTTTTTACTCTACTTTAAAAGTTTAGACGTTCATGACAACAAAGAATTCTACATTTTGTTCGGCACCTATATTAAATTATTACTTACTTTCGGGAGAAGTATCACGATCCATATTGTCAGCTTGAGCTTTAGACTCGTTCAGTTGTGCTATTGTATAAATTAAAAAAAAAAAAATCAAAAATAAGATTAATAAACAGTAACTAATAAATGTTTCAGTTTTCACTTATCTCAAAAGTAGTTGACGAGTAGTCATAATAAAAATTAAACATGATTTTATGTTAGTTAAAGCATTTTTGACATGTAGCACATGTAAGGTTGTATCAGAAAGCTTTAACTAAATTAAAATTATTTTTAAGTTTGACTATGACTACAGGCCATTGTGCCTTTGAATCATTATAGTGGTTAATACAAGAAATTGATATTGATTTAAATATCATATCATATGTACCTTCTGTTAGCTCATTAATGATTGTTCCGTTCTCCTTCTGACGACTTTCTATTGCTTTGCTTTTAATTTCTTCTATTTCCACTGACACCTTAGTAAGTTCGCCGTTTTCTAAGTATCCAATACTTGTGCTTTGGGAAATTATAAAAATGCTATATAAAATAGCAGCTGCCTCTTCATTCGATCTCGATAAAATCAATTGGCCTACGGCAACCATATATAACCTTTTTACAAGTGGCTGCAGATTTTTAAGAAAAACAGCATATTTATGTAAAAAATGAGCTACATCTATTCGGATGTAGCAAGCAATGCTAGCTTTTGAATAGCATGCGTTTGTATATTCTGTTATTGTGTTATATTGCGTAAAAACTTGTATTCCTGCAATCAGGAGTGCTTTGCTGTCGTCGGAAACTAACTCATTTGGCGATGGAGCTCCGAGTCTTCTCCAGAGACGCAACCAATTTGCAATATTTAATGCGTCGTGCTTCTCCGTAAGCATTTGGTATACCGTAATTTGACTTGTGTCTGATTGAATGGTACATTGATAAAAAAATATGTGACCCGATATTGAACCATCAGGGCGCGTTATTTTTTTAACGATCTGACCAGTTGCGTCCAGTGCAATTTTTACGCGGCCTTCGTGTTCTCGACAATATGCCAAGTAAACATGAAGTTGTTGAATGGAGGAATACCATATTAAAAATGGATATGCTCCTATCATATGTACCGAATTTTTCAGCGATCCTGTTTTCAACGTACACAAAGCTGTAAGCGGAGCTTGGTGCAGGTGAGTGCCTTGAATGTAGTCTGATTTAGCTTGTCTGAGGACCTTAAAATAAATTTTCATATCATTGAAATAAAGAATTTTATAGGGTGTATTAAAGCGTAGTAAGGAAACCGAATCATCTGCTGTAAAATTTAATGTGGCGATCGTCCATTGACCAAATAATGCCCTCATTAATATTTTTGCATTGAATTCTAAGTATAATATCGCCGATGCCTATGCAAAGCCACTTATATACCAGATGAGAAACGATCCATAAGTCGAAAGAGCCCTGTGTTCCACACTGAGAGAAATGCATTGAATGTTGTGACAATATCGCTATTGATAGCGACGAGTTTGATGCAATATTCATTCAGAATGAGCGAGTTATCAAATATTATTTGCTCCCAATAAAAAGTAAAATGACATGTCAACCATTTCGATATGATGTACTATTTTCTATATTTATGGATAGAATGCTAATATATTTGAACGGCACGTCAATATCTATGGTCGTGATATGAATTTCTATTGTCGGTATATCCATATCCATATTTACTGCATAGTAATAATGGTAGAGACAGCGCATTAATATATATTGGCGAAATATAAATTTTTCTGGGACGCATAATCATAATAGTTAAACAATTTTTACTATGGATTTCCTATTTATGGATTTTTTAAATTCAAAATTTTTTGAGTTTCTTATGATTGAACATTTTTCTAAAAATTGTATAATATGCCGTAGCCGAATGGTAGAATACTGGGCTAACGTGCCAGAGGAGCAGGGGTCGAATCTTACTGAAACCAGATGTCGAATTATATAAAATTTTGTTTTTTTAAACTATTTAGAATTTATCAATAGTTTATATGGATACCATTTCAATAGTGATTTATCAAAAAAGAATTCATGAAACATCCATATTCATTGATGGGACAGGATTATCAATTTTTATTTAATGTGATATCAATAATTATGGATGTTCCATCCATAGATTTCCCTCCGTGCAGGCATCGATTTTCATCAATAAAAGTAATAAATTTCGCATTCCAACAAAAATTTAGCCAAACAACGGAAAACTGCCTAATTTTAGCTGCAAAACTACCCATCGCTAGTTTTTTGCTCTCCTGTGAAATTTAATTGTTTTCAGATAATTGGTTTTGGCGTATGGTAGATAGGTGATTTTGCATAGGCATCGACTATATATAAATTAGCTTAACCTGTTGCGAATACAAATGCGGTGGAATATTTTCTCCGAACTTCATCAACTCGTTTGCATTTTCTCTTTCCATAACAGATGCAAAATTACCCACTTCAGCCATTTTTTGACCGATTTTATTTCTCTCTGGATTTCGGCACCAGCGTTTACTACATATTTCGTTCGTCTTAGATTTTTTCAGCGTGCATATCACTTCTATAATTTCTCTTTTAAGATCCGATATAACACAACTGATTTCGCATCCACATTTGCACTTGCCTGTAAAAACACAAT